>JASCZI010181284.1:159980-181551 GCA_036250425.1 Stylosanthes scabra | reverse complement strand
TGGGTCACGAAAATAGAAACGGAATTTACATGAAAAACAGAAACGGAATTTATATGAAAACATAAACGGATTTGGTGATGAACCCACGCCAAGACCACGCCCAGGCATGACTTTATTGGGTCACGAAAACAGAAACGGAATTTACATGAAAACAGAAACGAAATTTATATGAAAACAGAAACGAATTTGCTTTTCTTTTCTTCTTCCTCCTCCTCCTCCTCCAATTTTTCTTCCTTCTTCTTCTTCTCCTCCTCCTGTTGTTGTTGCTACTGCTACTTCTCCACCTCTTGTCATTACTGCTTCTCCTCATCCTTCTTTCTCTTAATTAATCTTCTTGCCACTGTCATCATCGTCACCGTCGCAGTCGCCGTTGTCAACGCCGTCGTTATCGCTGTCATAATGGTCGTTGTCATCGCTGTTGTCATCATCGTTCTCCTCAGCTTCTTAATGTGTTGAAGAGAAAAAAAAACGCAGTAACAAAAGGGAGAAACGCACGTGTGGGAGAGTTACTTGGTTGAACTTAGTTGGCAAAATCACTTAGATATCTAACATTATTGTAAAGTATAAACTAAACTCAGTGTTGTATATGTGAGTATGTACTATACGTGGGTTTGGCCGGGTTGGACTGCACCAACCTTAGTTCAAATAAAAAAGTACGTAGTATAAGTAAGTTTTTTTTTTTTTAATTGGATTATACAACCCCAAACTTAGATATCACAAGGCACACCCTACACATTCACTTAACCATTACATACAAACTCACTCTTATTCCATCAAGAGAGTTTAAACTTGTGAATTGTGATGTAGCAATGCCTAGAATTAGGACTATCTAATCCATGTGACCAAAAAAATGATAAATTGCACTTAAAAAATGATAAACTCTTATTCCACCTTAGAGCAGTATGTATACAGAAGGTGAGAAGAGAATGTGATCATGTCAAATTTCTGGAAGGGATACTAGCGTAAGAGATTAGTTAGAGTCTATCGGATCTACCGAGTCTAAAATACCGTAAATAATATATATATATATATTGCCAAAGTCTAAGTAAAGATAAATATTATAAGATTTTTTAGTTGAAGCAAAGAGATTGAATAGTGAAATTTGACCTAATTCATCATGAAGTTAATTTGGTGGTTGATTTGTTTGCTGGACGAAGAGCTTTGCCTCAGTCTAATTATATTGATTAGTTATCTTCTAATGCTAGTTAGTGGTGACTCAAAATTTTTTTTATCTCTTATTACAAAAATAACTCTAACCAATGCAGACACACTTTTTAGTTTCCCACGATATCTTCCAATCAGGCAGGTCGAGAACTAATCTGTCGCGAATTTGAGTTTCATTTAAGAATTTGTCGCTGGTCAGCTGCCTGTTTCAAATCCCGACACTTGCTAACTTAGTGAGCTAACTTAGTATGCATATTCTTAGTTGCTATACTGAAACCATTATTGCAATTATGTCTACATCTTTGAAAAGACTGGTTAGTGCTCATTGGGAAATGGGTTTCATGACTTTCATCTTAACACTAAAGACGTAGGGTCACTGGTGTTGGTTTACAAACTAAAGATTTTTGTTCTCTAACCAGAGAAAGTAAAAGCCAACCTAACACATCATATCAAAGCCTTGTGTATGCATTTCATTATTAATATATAGAACCACTTCTCAGCATGAAGAGAAACACAAATTATCCAAATGCATGTGCATATACACATCAAAGTCACCACTATTCTTTTCAAAAGATAGTGTCAAAGAAATGAATAAATGTGTGTTCTGAAATTTGTGCACCAACTAACCCATACATGCCCTTTTCCTTACATGGGTCATTTTAGATTTAACTGCTTTTTGCACTTTGATTTTTATCAGGTTCCACAATAAAACTAAAATTCAACATTGGTAATTAACAATGATGTAGCATGCAAAAGGATCCATCCATCAACATGGAAAATATACCTGCCCATTTTATAGATACTTTTAAGCAATAATGCAGTCAAACAACAAAGTATGTGGTAAAGAGTTAAAAGGAAGAAAAGAAAGACAATGAGAAATGATCTTTTTTTGTTACATGAATCAAGCACATAACCTCAAGAGCCTTGCTTATGCTTAGTACAACTTCGATATGTCTTAACAGATACATTTCAGCTTGAAGATGAACCACTGTTATGTTTCCCAAGATTTGACGGCTGCGGACTAGGTGTTTGCTTCAACTTTACCTCCTTACCCTTTGATCCTAAGCTGCTTTCCCCTCTCAATTCAATTACTCGAGGGCTCGGTAGCCTTCTTGTTAGGTGTGGGCTACTAGCAGGTCGTATATCTCCAAATGAAGTTGGAGTTGAACTTGATGTTTTCGGGCTCTGAGTCCGGCGGAACTCTCCACGACTCCTTGTAATAATTTCATCAAGAATTTCGCCACCACTGATATTTACTGCTGCCTGAGCATTTGGATCCTGCTAAATAGAAAGTAAGGTAGACATTAAACTACAAACAGAACAACAGCTTTCAACAGATATATAAGGCTACATTGCTCATTGCACTAATTTGATAGCAGTTAAGCAAATGATGCAGTTCAAATTACTTACAGCATTGAAGGAAACGGCAGGAGCTTCCTCGAATGATGCAGCATCCAACTCCGAAAGATGGGCTCCTTTGAAAAACTTAGGAAGAATATATTGCCTTACTGGGACAAGAAGCATGATCAACAATGGGAATAGGACCCCGGCGATTGGTATCCAGGTTATGCCAAAGCAGAGAAGCAAGTAAACTGTCTGAAAGATGGTAAACATGGCAATTGTTTTGAACGGCACCGTCTCCACGAATGTAGCATGGTATTCCTCCAGCAATCTATTAAAGTAGGAAACAAAAAAGGAGTGATCATCTTCTTCAGCCTCTTAAGATGCAATGTATGCAAACACACAGAAAAATGTTAACATGGATGTAAATGTAGGCATGCAAGAATATGAATAACTGAAACCAGTTACAAACTTACCACTCACAAATTTGACTAAGAAAAACAATTATGAAACACATGTAGTGGAATTCATAAAAGAAAATGGGGAAACTTGTTATTAAGCTTATAACTAAAGCAATGATAGAAATGTGAGCATGGATATACTTGTATCTTCTGCTTGGCGCGGTGAAAAGATACAATATTCTTTCCCAAAACTGGTTTCCGGGCAAGCTTTCAATTGCCATGAAGGCAAAGTAACCCCAAAGAACTGAAGAAGGTATCTTCTTCAAAAGAGGCATAGCAGCAACACAAGCCCCAACCATCAACGACTGCAGCAGATTACTAAGGCGTTGCTCTTTAACTTCGAATGGCAAAAGGTCATCAACATCCTTATTCACATCAAAGACAACCTCATCAACAGGAGCATCAATGTATCCCTGACTTGAAGCCAGTTGAATGGTTGATTCCTTCAGCTCCTTCAGGCCCTGATTGATGGATGAAAAAAAGGATTAAGGAGAAAGAAGATAAAAAATTTCAAACCAAAAGAAAATATCATGAGCATTAAAATTACCAATGTAGGTGGCATTTGAGGAACCAAAGGAGTCTGCATCTCATCATATGCTTCTCTCATACTTTGATATAATTGACTCAGATTCACATTTCTCCGCATGCTTTTTCGTGCAGTAGATACAAGCTTGTTTCGTAAAAGCTACCAAACCAAACAAATATCCATGAAAATCAATTAGCTTAGCTATAAAGTTTGTTAATAACCAAATTAAGAGGAAAAAAATAAAACGACATCTAAGACAATTAAAACTATTCAACTATAATCTTGAACGAAATCCAAGCAAACCTGTAAGATAGTTAGGTTCCATGATTAATGATTGAGGTATGTTCAAAGTTAGTAAAACTGACACACCTGATGTTTTAGGGTAGCTAAGCTTTTGGTATGCATTGGAGACTGCGGAATCACACCGTTTGAAGGAGGGATACCAATGAGCCCACAAAGTATGGTCTAGCCAACAACATGAATATGAATTTAGAAAGGATATATTTTGCAATTAAATTGACAGGTTTTCGGAAAGGATACTTACCATAATTCCCAATATTAGCAAGTCATAGTGATAAGATGGGGGTTTTCTTAGATTGAACTCCTCCTGCTGTGCAAGCTGTGATGAAACATTGTGATCAAAGTAGTAAAGCACAGCAATCATAGTTGCTGGTATAAATGCTCCAATAATATATAAGATCGGCACATCCAACATCTCCTGCAAAAAAGTTTTAAAGAAAATTTGAGCAATGAAGTATGCTTGCTTTGCATATAGTAACATTACCTACTATCTGCTATAGATTCATATGCATGTTAAATAATCAGATTTACCTTGATAACGGTCCAGTTTGAGTATGCACCAGGAGACCATGGATTTGGACTGAAAAGTCTCCTGGGGATTCCCCTTGGAACATTATTAACAGGTATATAAGAAACAGCAGTCCACACAAGAACCATTATAGGGACTCCATAATCAGCTATTAATCCCCTTAGCCAACCTATGAATGTGACCACAGTTTAGAAGAATGAAAATTTGATTAAAAAACAAGTAACTTTTGACTGGTAAAACATTTTTCAATTGAGAAAAAGGAAAATAAAATAGACTATGAAATTAAAGTAGTTTATCTAAATCATATCAAAAAGTATAACCAATACCTGTCCCATAACGCCACGATCTAGCCTTACGGCTCTGAAGTCCAGTAAAAAGAAGGCCAAATGACAAGACCAATGCAAACATTCCATTGCCAAACAGCCAAGAGGATTGGAGTGCAATCTGATTAGAAGTACCTTCTTTCTGGTTCTTAGGTACACCAAATTCTTCAACAAGTCCCTTTGAAATGGAAATCCTTAACATTTTTATTAAACTGAAATTCCATTTACATAATTGTGAATGGAAGCTTCCACAACAAAAGGGGTTCATGGTTGATCCATACTCACCTTTATAGCTTGCTGCATAAAGAGCATTGCAATTAGCAAACCAAATAGTTCACCAGCAACGCGTGTGAATCTGTTGATTATGGAGCAGGCACCAAGAATGGACAGCAAGAAAAGCAACAAGGCAGTCCAAACACAAACCCTGAAAGTAAAATAACACAAAATATAAATAAAATAAAGTGGAGAAAGTTATTTCAGATACATTAGTAGTTGATCCTAAAAAAAGGAGGAACACAACACTCAGGGAGCTTAAAAGATACCATCCAGTCCAAGGCAGGAACAATTTGTGTCCCAAATCTTTTCTATCCTTTGCAAAGTTGTACATGAATGTGTACATCAGAACTGTTGGCTCAGCTACACCTACAATAAGGAGAGGCTGCCCTCCGAAGACAGAGTGGATAATGCCGCAAATGGCCGTTGATGCAAGACTCTGCACTGCAGTGAGAGTTCCATCTGTAAAAAACAATGAAACATTTCTTAGCAAACAGTGGTTGAATTACTAAAATTACAATGAACCCGAAAAATATTATTGTACCAGTATTTCTCTCCAGTTGCTCCCCAAAGGATATAACCGGAATTGCTGAAGCAAAAAATATGTATGTAGTTGGGGCCAGGATCCTATATAACAGTATAACACAGTGTCAAGATACACCAAGAAATTTTCTTCTATAAAACTCAAGCGAAAAAGTTCAAAATTCAGTATCCAATAGGCATGGTTTTGGTTAAAATTTATGGCAGCTAGTTAGATAACTATCAAGATTATATCACAAACCTGAAACCAGATTGGAATCCACTGGTCCAGTCTTGCTTGTAGCACAAAAGTCTTGCTTTCAAGTCATTCTTAATCCCTCGGAAGGGAACAAATGTTTCTTCCATGAAAGTGTTGGACTACCAAGCAATTAAAGCCTATCTTATGTTCTGGTTTATTGACTACAAAGAAGCAGCAGATGAAATTGGATGATGTTGATTCACTTCAAGCCAGCTCTAGAGGTTAAAGAAACATTGATTAAGACTGCATGTGCAAATTTTCGACAAATCTCTGGGAAGGGAAAACAGAATCCTACATATCATCATCCTAAACAGGAAAGAGGGAAGAAGGTATACTCATTTTGTTTTGGTTGTTGAGAAGATCATCAGGCCCTTGATAAAGGGGAAAAAATGAATGAATTCAAGCCTAAGAATTTACATGTCAAATAATGATCTATAAACTTTTCCACATGTATTGGTTATGTCTAACAAAAGAATGAGTCAGTAATTTAACAAAAAAACACAGTTGGAATTACATATCCAACAGAAACTTTATCAGAGATTTTTCTGTTAAATAGTCAACAAGAAGAAAAGACACTCTCCACAAAGCTTAGACTGAAGATTAGCGTTCAGCCATGGCAAAGCCTAGATCCAAGACTAACCCTTTCTCTTGATACCCTCCATATGCTATCTAAAGAGAAGCAAAACTGGCAGCATTCCAGTTACATATATGCAATATCTGGAGAGTGTCTTAACTAACTAACTAACGAGAAGCCATCATGAAAACCTGCATTTTCTTATGTTTCAGAAGTTGCTGAGAAGAATGAGCATGGAAAGAACACAAGAGTCAAAGATTAAGGAGATTCCATGATTGACAAAAAACCCATGATTGGAAATGTTTCACAACACTTTTGAGGATCTGGGCATTAACTGGAAAAGCCAAAAGGGTACCTTAATCTAAAGTCAAAATTACATTTTTCAGCAAGGAGCATTAGAAATGGGAAAAAGAAAGCAAGAGAGTTTGGAACAGACAAAAGAACAAGCAGGTAGTGTGCAGTT
Source organism: Stylosanthes scabra (assembly GCA_036250425.1). Lineage (NCBI taxonomy): Eukaryota > Viridiplantae > Streptophyta > Magnoliopsida > Fabales > Fabaceae > Stylosanthes > Stylosanthes scabra. The sequence continues at coordinate 174,819 of JASCZI010181284.1, read as the reverse complement.
TACATTTAAGTTTGATTTTTGAGACACAACAAAGATTGAGACAAACTCAAAAGACCAACACAGTAGATAACTAGATATATGAAGAAAGTTCCAATGAAGCACAAAATCAAGGAAATGAAGACAATTAAGTAGTATTATATGAGTGAGATCTTTGTCAAATTGGAAGAACAATCAAAAGGGTGCAATGAGAGGGATTTTTGTAATGGCCAATTGGATTATAATTATATGAAGTTTTCCAATGAAGATTGAAAGTGGTAATATGAAATATCAGAAAGAGAGAGAGAGTTGGTAGTGGTGAGGTTAGTAATCAGAAGAAGCTAAAATAAGTGTGACACAGTAAACAAATCATAAAGAAACAACACACAAACACAGCAAAAATGGTGAACAAGTTGTTTTGGTAACCGTTTAGGACAATGATAGTTGCGTGTTTAAAGTTTTTTTATTCTAGTTTTTTTGTTATGTTAATAATAAAATATTGTGAAATAAGATTTGTGTTGTGTTATTCAACTTATCATTTCCCAACATAAAAATGGATTTTGTGCTGTTTTCTAGCTGAAAGGAAAGAGAAAAAATAGAAGGGGAAAGTTGGGTAAAAGTTGCATTTAAATTTTGTAGTATTACAAAATTAAACAAATTAATACCTTAACAAACTCTTATGATTTGAGCATGGAAATGTCTTATAAGTACTTGACTCTTACGGATATAATTGCCAAAAGCAAGAAGATTTGCATTATACTATAGAATTAATTTACGTGTATATTACTGTATCTTTATTTATTTTTTATGTTTTTCTTGTATTTTTATTGACTGGAGTATATTATTTATGTGTTATATGTAATTATTTTTATATTATTATCTGTGTTAATGTGTTTTTAAATTTTTCTATTCTTATATTTATATTTTCATGTTGTAATAAATGAAATATATAGAAGTTTAAAGTAATACATTAATACATGAATTATTTTTATCAATTAATATTAGTGTACACATAAAACAACATTCTAATTAATCACTCTCTCAAGTGAAAAAGATTTATATGTTTCAATGTGTTTATGTGTACACCTAGCAAAACCGTATTCTTATATGTTTTAATTCTATAAATTTATATTCTATTACCATGAGAGGTGATCCTAAATTTCTTGCTAAAATATTTTTTAGAAGTTGCTATGAAAAGATTTTGTAAAAAAGTTTTAGTAGTACGGATTCAGGGAAACGTAGTCATTGGTGGAGGAAAAAAATCGGTTGCTTGCTGCAATTTTATATATTAATCATGAAATGGAAAATTAAAGAAGTGAGGGATATATGTAACAATATATAATTATTAATGAGAAGAGTGCTTAATGCTCTCAGCTAGATTGTCCTAAAGTGATAAGTGGAAGCTAAGAGGGTTCATCTTCATCTTCATCTTCATCATCTTTATCGTATAACCAAACCACCAGAAACTACTTTGGTATCTGAAAAAGCTTTGGCTTCTTTCCTTTTATATCATTCGTGTTCATCATTATTGGTTTTGAAAATTTTTAGAAAAAATAATATCATAATATGATGTTAAAATTTAATTTAATTCTTTTTTATTAAAGATAGGTAGATTTATTTTATTAGAAGAAATAATGTCATGGGTTGTCCCAACTCCCAAGGGAATCAACCAATTGAATTCTGGTTAAATTTTAAAAGAAATAATTTTAATATAAGAAAACTAAAAATATAATAAAATATATATAAAAAATTATGGAAAAGCAAACAAAATATTATGACAATATAAGTATGAATTATTATATTTGAATCATTTAGAAAAATTATTATTATTATTATTATATATATATATATATATGACAATATAAGTATGAATTTAATTTTAATAAATTGATAGTATAAACAATTATGCATACATTTAACTATATATATAGATATAGTTGCACTAGAAAATAGGTATTTTATTTCATAATTATGACGTAATAAATAGCTAGTCATGAAAATAATATAATGGAGATAATTATAGGATTATATAAAATAATTTACACTACTAGTATTTTAAAATTATATCGTCTTTGCATAATAATAATCATGCTACTTTATACTACTTCTCCTCTCATCGAATAAAACTCTTTGCTTAAAAATATCATAAAAAATCTTATCTTGATGATATGACTTTAATTATATAACAGTAACATTATTTCTGAACTCTAGTGGAATTAAATAGCATGCATACGTGGGGAATGAAAAGTAAACTATATTATTGGATTTTAATCATTTTATAGACCACATCGTCATGCAGACTAAAAATTTATAAAATTGCAGCTATCGATAAAAAGGAGATTAGGTCAATATATGCATTATTGTGGAACCCATTTCATTCTCATAAAATATTCTAATCATTCTTGTCGTCCGTAGCATGTAAAAGCCAATAATTATATATATTGACATACAGAATTATTTTATTCAATAAAAATTATATCTTTTTTCTTTTGGACGGGGAATAAAATTATATCTAAAAATTAAGTTTAAACACTAAATTTTAAATAAAATGTGTAACATATTTAAAAAAATAAAACAAATATAAATTTTTTTACTTATACATCAAAATCAGCCATTAAAATTAGTCACTATGTATAATACATGTTGAAATATAAAATACATATGTAATTTAATTAATTTTAAATGTATATTTTATATTTTAATATGTATTGTACACCCGTGATTAATTTTAGTTATGTACACCTAAAACAACTCAACAAATATTATAACATTGTACAATAATTTGTTTATTATTGAAGAAAATTTCAGAAATTAAATATTAACATCTTTAATTTATTATATTATGATAGTAATTTCATTTAAAACGCCTAATAATTCAATACAAATGAGGTGAAATTTCCATTAAATTAATTAATATACATATAATTATCTTCTAATACGTATATTCTGTTATTCACATAGGATGAAAGATATATTCTCATCATTCTACCTAAATTATTTTACAGAAAATCTTTATCACTATTTCCATCACAAAGAAGACTTTTATCTCATTATTTCCATCACTATCTTCGGATATTGCCAAACTAATTCCCTAATTGAAAGTCGGTGGATTGAAGATAATAATATCATGCATTCATGTCAATTCATAGTACAGAAATAACTAATAGATTATTAACTAATTAATTAATTAACTAATTGATGATGAAGCCTTGATCACATACATAGAAATTAAGTAATTAATGAAACGAAAATGTACAAGTGTGTGCTTACCCCACACATGATTAGTCAAAATTTTTAGAATGCCTATATCACAGAAAGGAACTAGCTAGTGCCCTATATGCTTCGTTGTTGTTTATTTTTCATGTATTTAATTTAATTTAATTAAAATTTTAATTTTAATACACTCAATGAGTAAAAATAAAAATAAAAATATTATTTGTATATTAAAATAAATCATGATAAACTTGTGTATAAATATATATTTTGATAATTCATTTTTATATATATTTTATATTTTAATATATATTTTTATATTAATGATTGATTTTATTCATTTTAGCATACATTTAGTATAGTTAAATTTTGTCAACAAAAAAAAGTATAGTTAAATTTTTTATATATACTTATCTAATTAAATTCATCCATCTAAAAAAAATTAAATAATAAATTTAAAAATTAATTATTTTGTAATTTTTTTGTGACCTATTATTTTATAATATAATAATACATAATTAAACATCTATATAAAATATTTTCCACCGTCTCTATCGGTGCAAAAAACTTAATTCTTTAATTAATAATACACATAAAGTAGACGCAGCATTATTTTGGTTATCATGGACCCATCGTCATCATCATCATTTAATAATGAGAAATTCTCTTAATAGAACTATTATTGTTCAATAATCTCAAAAAAACGTTCAAATTCATTGAATCCTCAGTTTATATATTTAGTACTGAAAAATACTACAACTAGTTCTATATTAGATAACAATAAATCACCAATAATGCATTTATTTAACTTCATTTTGTATTACTAACACCAATTATTAAAATAAAATAAAGTTTATTTGAATTCAATTTGTTAATATCCATTCATTTATATATCTTTCTAAAATATTATAATCTCTCAAATAACAAATCAAATTATGAACGAAAATAAATTAAATTATAATTTGACATTATCCATAATACTACTAATATCATTATTATTTTTTTTATTATTAATATGAAACTTCCATAAGCTGGAATGCAATGTCCAAAATTAAAGCATAGCAGCTATAAGATTAGATAGCATAGGGTGAGAGTTTAGAAAGGTAGCCAGCCATGGCAACTTGCAAAGAAAGAGAACCAACCAATGAATGGAAAAAGCCGGTAGTTGTTATAAGTAATATAATTAACATATTATTATATAAATCGCCATTTTGTCATATGATATTCATTTAATCATTTTGGATATGGTTGCTATGGATTCTTACTTTTAGTTTAGCAATTTATTTTATATCTCTACCACCCTATATTGACCATGTCCAAGTATATGAGTGATCGAGTTTTTCAGATATATATCTGCAATGATGGATAGCGGTGGTTTTAAACTGCTACAAATAAATGTCTTTAAGCAATTAACAACAGTTTATAATAATTACTGAGATAACTGCTGCAAAATAATTTGTTTATTACTTTATTTGTTTTATTGTTTTTTCCCTTAAATTGTGATGGTTCTTAAAACCGTCGCAATATTTTATGAGAAAATTTTTAAAAAATATGGAACCGCTGTATTTTCTAAATTAAGATATGACTTACTTTTTTTGAGGTTCAAGTGTGAGTGCACACTAAAGTTAATCCAAAATTAAAGAGAGTGAAGAAAAGTTATGAGTTTATAAGATAAGAGACCTATTTATTTGACACGGTTTTGATTTAGATGTGGTGTTTTCTCATCTTGTATTTTCTTACTTGATTCATCCCCAAAAAGTTTTCTTGATGATTTTGCTCCTCACGGTGGCCAACACTTTTGAGACACACTAGAATATGAAATTAAATAAAAGTTTGTCAATATGACGAGATGTTATTGCATAAAAAGGCTTTTTCTTTTTTTAAATAAAAAATTATTCTAATTACTATATACTCCCCAACATTTCTAAAGAATTTCAATTTTTTCCTCATAAAAGGTTTTGGTCATGAAAATATTTTTTTCTTTCAATTTTGACATTTTTTCTTCTGAATTCTCATGCTCCAAAACCTTCTATTTTTCTCCAACCAACTATTTCCGGCTTCCGAAAATTTGTTTTTGGACTTCAATTACATTTGTATTACACAAAAAAAATAACGGTAATATGGGCCATATTGGCCCAATAAAGGTCCAATAACCAATACACTATGATTGGAAACTCAAGGACCACATGACAAAAACAAAAAGTAAAAAAAATGGAAAGTGGGCTTTGCAATTCTCCCAAAGAAGAAGAAGCCCAAAACAAAAAAAGAAGCATCTTTTGTCTACCCGCCACGTAAACAAAACAGAACAACCGCCTTAGAAGCAAAAGGGAACCTATTTAAGTATTTATTCCCTTCTCTTCCCTCTTCCCTCCTCCTTCTTCATTTCCAACACAATCTCACGAAAGAGAAGAAGAGAGTAGAAAAAGAAAAAAAGATGCTGAAACTCGCAGCGAAGAGACTTACCGCTGGAACGGCGTCGTTTCAGGCGGCGTCTCCGGCTTCTTCTTTTGTTGCCGTTGGACGGCGATTTTACCACGAGAGGGTGGTGGACCATTATAACAACCCACGCAACGTCGGTTCCTTCGAGAAGGACGAAGCCGGCATCGGCACCGGCCTTGTAGGTGCACCAGCTTGTGGTGACGTCATGAAGCTTCAGATCAAGGTTGATGACGAAACCGGCAAGATCGTTGATGCTCGCTTCAAAACCTTCGGTTGTGGATCCGCCATCGCTTCTTCCTCAGTCGGTTAGTTTTCTTCTTCGTTTCTAACTTTCTATTTCATTCATTGATCGATTGCAATTTGTGTTAAACTAGTTTGATGCGAGGTTGCGAGCTAAGATATAATTATTTTCGGTTTAAACTTTAATTTCATGATTATTATTTCGAATATTAAGAAGGAAATATTTGAAAAAGAGAGAGGAAGGGAAACCCTAGGGTTTGTGAATTTTGATATGTGATCCTTTATGATGTAGAATTGTAGATGAATATTATGTAGCTGTAGGAGGGAAAAATAATTAAATAAGGTTATTGGCGATGATTCTGTTCTGATTTGTAGTTTCTGTTTCTTTTCTTTTCTTTTGCAGCTACTGAATGGGTTAAGGGAAAGCAAATGGAAGAAGTCTTATCCATTAAAAACAGGTAGATATCTTCACTTAACTTCACTTGCCTTGGCTTGTGTATTAGATGTTAAGTTTGTGGTGGTTGTTGATTTATCCTAACATCTTGCACAAATACAAATACAACAACAATAGTATGTAATTATGGCAATTTTTTTTTTTAAATTGTTAGTCACAAAATAAGTAGTAGTAGTTATATGCATGTGATTAAAAACAAAGTATTTGTGCATCATGAGTTCATGACTTCATGAGATATATTTTTAGTCTCTTCATTTTTTGTTGGTTGGCACTTCACTCCAAAGCATGAAGAAAGTTCTTGGTCATGGCAATTTTTTGTGCTCCCACATGATTTTTTTTTTTAAAGATTGCATAAAAATGATGATAATAGCAAGATGAATTCCATAGAAAATGAGTGTTTTTTGCCTGTTAAATGTTGAAGACAACAACCGTAAATCCATAATTGTAACATACATAATAATGTTTTTTGGTTGGGGTGATGGGTTAATTGCTAGCTGCAGAGGATGATCCTTAGTTGGTGAGTCTAATGGTTGCTTAAGAATATGTGCTTCTTTTGTTGATTAGTGTTTTGGACCTTTTGGTCTCATGGATAATGTACTCTTTGGTGGATGAGTGGATGAGTTCTTCTAGGTGATTTTAATATGGTCATGCTTTCGGTATTGATAGTTTGGGATCGTTGTTTCGAGTCTGTTGAACTGACTTATGGTTATTGTCGTGCAGTGAAATTGCAAAGCACCTTTCGCTTCCACCGGTCAAGCTTCACTGTAGCATGCTTGCCGAGGATGCCATAAAAGCAGCTGTTAAAGATTATGAAACCAAGCGTGCTTCTGCAAATGGTAACGGAAAGGTATCAACTTGAGATAAATCGGATACTTCTCCGTTTCTTCACTGTCTAGACTCTAGAATTATAAATGATGATGGAATCCACCATTAGTGTGGTTTCTTGATAGTGTCACTTAGTTAATTGTACAACAAGGTTGGAGTTAATCTTGGTTAGAGCTAGCCACAGCTAGATTGTATGATATAAGAAATAATGCCAAGGTTATAGGTATCTATGTTATGCTATGTACACAATAAAATAAAGCAGAGCTATATAGTAACTACATCATAGCATCACATTTTGGCACTTCTTTTGAGATACTGTATTACTTTTTTCTCCTTTTTTGTTTAAAAAAGAAGAAGAAGTGAGAGGCACAGAGAGAATGCTCATCTGAACAAGACAATTAGACAACTAGTCTTGGTTGTTAATCTCTAATTCAGTGGCAGTTCTTGCGATTTGTTTTAAGCCACAAAAATCAAATTAGATGGGATTATAATTCAAAACACAAAAGAATGTTGCACTAAAGCAGTTTCTTAATTGATATCCGATAAGTGAATATCATGATATTTCAAAGTGAGGAATCAATTTAAACGGTTGCTATTTTACAAGCATAAATCTCTGCACTTACTATGATGTTTTAGTGTCTGATATCTCTAGAACATATCGACCCTGGCCATAGTCACCCAAACAAGTGTCAATTATTCTTGAAAATGACATCAACTATGACAAAGACAAAGACATAACAAAGAATCTAAAACACCAAAAAAAAAGGTTCCAAAACTAAGCAACGGTAGAAACAAGAGACAACGCAAAAGAAGCTACAATGTTGAACCATCATGATAATATGATATGGTCCACACGCTCTGCAAAAGCAAGAGACCACCACAACATTCCTTCATTCATTCATTCCCTGATTCTCCTCACACACAAACGCAGGCTTATTACGTACACAATCCAACAAGAAATCAGTGATAAAAGGCTCATAACATGGCAGCTTTGCATAGCCAGGAAAGTAGTTAATATCAATCACAAGATACCTCGTGCAATCTTTGGCATCTCTAATCACATCAACATTGAACATGTTAAGCCCTGTTCTTTCTCTCAAAGCTCTTGCCAACTCCTTTATCAAATTCTCTTCTGGCATTTCAGCTCTCTCAATATTGCTCAAATGATTTGCACCATCCCCTGTGTTATAATACAAAACGACATGTATATTAGTATTTGTTAGAACAAAAATGTTACTTCTGCATTAAAAATCACCTACCAAATCGGTGTATTTGTGTATATTTATAGATATCATCTTCAGTACAAATATAAAAGTGTATAGATATATAAAAATTTTTAATGCATGTGCACATAAAAAGATGTGCTAGATAAAATTAATTGTCAGATCTAATATATTTGTACATATCTATCATTTGATACATTTAGCTTATAATTCATCTCATATTAGTAGCTAAAATAATCAAGCTATATCATAGCATAGAGCAATAAGTAAATATGAAATTACCATTATGACCTGCATTGCTTTTGGCGCCATTGTCATCTTGAACGGTGAAGTTTGATATCTGAGAGAATTTGAGGGTACCCTTTAAGGTCTCGGCCTTCTCCTCTGGTATGTCAGGCAAGGACCTTCTCTTAACGCACCTTACATGTTCTCCGGCAACATAAACCTTGAACACAACGCCGCCGTGGTTCACGAACTCTTGCAGCACCACCGGGGTGGTGGTGCTGCCCGCGGCGGCATTCTTGTTCAACGTTTCTCGGAGCCCTTCCCGGTCGAAAACCAAGCAAAGCTCGTGAGATTTCATGGTTCCATCGGCATACAATGGCTTTGCAATAACTGGGAACCTCAAATTCGAATCCGTTACCATTTCTTCAAAATCATCACCACTTGTTTTATGTATATCTATGACTGCTTGGTACGGAACACCAACGGTGGCGTTTTGGACCGAAAGTGGCAAGTTGGAGGCGAATTCAAGCATGGAGACGCGGTTTTGGAGCTTGCGAACGAGGTGTGGGGGATCAATGATGGTGGTGGTGGTACCATGTTTGGACATGTATTGGTGCAAGTTAAGGTTGTCCCAATGTTTGGGTTGGAGCTTTTGAATGATGCAATGGAAGTGAAGATTAGGGTGTTGTTGGATCAAAGGCTTGTTGATGTCTATTGGAATGAGATCTATGCCATGTTTTCTAGCATGTTCTATGAGAGAGGGTTTCAGCAAGTTCTGGATTTTCTTTGGTTCCATAGCATAGCCTATGATATACCTTTCATCATCATGAGTTTGAGTTTGTGATGCTTGTTCTTGAGGCATGTTTGAGAGAAGTAGGGTGGAGAAGAATGAAGATTGAAAATTGAAAATTAGAGTGAAGAAAGAAAATTCTTGGCTATGTGGGATATGACGAATCTATTGAGTTATGAATCTACTATATTAATAGATTTTATTTTGTTTTTTATTTAGGAGTAATGCTAGGAAGTCAATATTAGAAAATTCATGAGTGTAATTAGGAAAATAATAGATGGTAAAAAAAAAAAAAAAATTAATATTAGCTCCCTATGACCTATCTAATTAATTATATATATATGATAGGTGTTAATGTTTGTTTTTGCTTTGTATGTTCGCGTGAGGATAATTATGAGCATCTTTATGTAAATCATAACTTATATTCTATGTTGGAACGATGAAGAATCAATAATAGTAAATTGATTATTGATGTACCAAAATTTATATGTGAATTAATTTGATTTTCTAAATTTAATTTAATAACTTAATTTATTTATTCAATTCTCACTTGACTTAATTGAGTGAGGTTTAAAATTATTTTAATTTTTGTTTAAGAATAATAATAATAATAAGCATAATAACCTATTTTTAACAAGATAATTATAAATTTATAATATAATTATTACTAAAGTACAGGTAAAACTAAATAATGGTTATGGATCTTAGAATATTAATTGAATGTAGAAAAAGAATAAGTACACAAATTTGAAAATTGTCATTTAAATAATGTGTAGTGAATAAAGTTTTGAAGTGATTCATTGAAGGCGGTTTTGTTGAATACAGTGTGAGATTCCAAAGTGAAGGGTCGGCGTTGATAGATCCAAGGAACCGAAACTCGGAACAAAATTATAATAATAAATTTGAGTGGATAGTCAACTATGGGGGATTTTTTTTATAAATAAATAAAAAAAATTGAATTCCTAATATAAACACAGTGACAGAAATTTAGATCTTTAGGTGTTTGTTATTTATTTTGAATTCTGTGAACCCGAAATATATTAAATACGTATATTGAGATTACACAATCCAAGATACACAAAACTCACAGTCATAATAACTAAGTTAAAGAATATTTTGATTAATTGTATATCAATTAATATTGGTGTACACATAAAACACATAAACACATTCTAATTAATTACTCCCTCAAGTGGAAAAGATTTATGTGTTTCATGTGTTTTATGTATATACCTAACAAAACCGATTCAGACTTGATGATAAAATAATTTACAATCAATCCTCAATTAGTATAAGAATAAAAAACGTAGATCAGATATTTAATTTTACAATAAAACTTTTAAATAACATAATAAACTTTTTTAAAAAAATATAATTGTTCGTACCCGAGTAGTAGGCTCAAAAGAGTGATCTATTTTAGGGCCAATAACAAAGGGCACATGAACCCAACGACACAAAGGGACGCAGTCCGGACTCATCCGATTTGTACAGGTCACCGATAACCCCGACCCGTGGAGACTGGTCGGTAGCGTCCGACTTGTGCAGGAGGAGGGATCAGTAAATCCCGTCAGGCTTACCATCCGTGCAAGCCTATAAAATCTTTGGGGCCATCAAGGGTCCGACCCGGCCAGCAAGAACCGAACTGACCTGGCGTGCCCAACAAGAATAAAGGGGGGCACGATCTCTCAGCCACGACAAACTAGGGACGTGCTCCCATGCACGATCCCGAAACTTCAGGGTATGAACTCCCCACCTTCATCGCTACAGGTATACTTAACGCCTATAAATACCCCATATCTATACAGGTTTGAGATCACTGAGCACACTATTCTACTTTACTAGAACTCTGCTTAAACTCTGTCTGACTTGAGCGTCAGAGTGTTTTGCAGGATCTCCCCCACCTGTTTCATTGAAGATTCACCAATTGGACTCACACCAACAGCCCAAACTTGAAGTGGACTGGACTCATCTGGTTCTGCATTCACCCCGGAACAATAATTAATTTAGATTTGCAATTATAATAAAAAATAAGAATAAGAATATAAAATTAAAATATTCTCAATTTACTAACCAATTTCTCATATATATAATATATAATATATATAAATATAAAATTGATTATTATATTTGAACAAATTAATTATTCCAATAGTTGATTAATAACCTGCTACACAAACTAATAAATAATATATTAGAAATGATTTGATATAGCAAATTTTTTATATTCATAGACTTCACAAATATTGAACTTCGAAGAACAATTTTAAAAGCCCATTGATTTTTTTTTTCTCCACAATTCAAAGAAAGTTTGTAATTTTGCATTCTATTCTAAAAGAGTTAAATATCTTCTAATTTTTTTTAAATATTTCATTTTTCTCCAAGATGTGGCTTTTATCAATTTGACTAAACTAAATACCCAGACTTTAAATTTACTTGTGCTAGCAAAACCTAAAAAAATAAAATAAAATAAAATAAAGAAAACAAAAGAAAAAATAAATAAAATAAAATAAAATAAAAAGAAAGAAGAAGGCCCAAACCCAATGGGCAAATGCTTATCAGAAACAAATCGCAGCAAGAAGCGGAGGACAACGGTGACGCGAACGGTACAACGCCGGCGGCGCGACGCACGGACAGGAAGGCCGCTACCGCTACCGCGGCGGCGCTGGCATGACCTCAAGCGGAATCCAAGCCAGCGGCGGCGCCAGCGAACCACGGTGGTGCTGGTGCGACGACTGAGAGGCGCAACAGCGGTGGTTGACGGTGGTTCTGGTGGTGTTTGGTGGCAGGTACTCCTCCTCCCTCTCTTTCCGTTTCGTCCTTTGTGAATTATATGATTATGAATTTACCTTCATTGTTTTCACTTGCAAGATTTTACTTGAAAATAATTGATTTGGGATATTTTTATGTAATTGATTTTATTTAATTTTTTTGGCTTTAAAGAATCTTCCTTTTTTTTTTATTGAATTTCTTTAAGAGATTGCAATTAAATTAATTAAGTTAAATGCTTTGGGAGTTACAATTTGATAATTGTTTTTTAATAATTGTCATTGCTCTGTTTGTCATTCTTTCCATTTTGTCATTGCTAAGAGTGATGGATTGTTTGGGTAACTTCACATATAAAATTTCAGATCATTCTCTTTAGGGTGGAAGTGTTTGGACTCTGTTGACCAAACCTTAGAATTGTTCATATATAGGGATAATTCTTTAGATAACATGTATTTTTTAGACCAATTTTTGTACCTCCAAAAAGAATGAATGCTGGAGATGTGTCTCTACAGTCTCACTGAGACCGGTCTTTCGATTGCAGGATAGGAACTAAAAGTTACATATCTGTCGTCGTAGCCTAGGTTAACCCGAATGTGTGTTAGCTAATTTCTTTCTGTTTTCAATAACTTTTCATATGAAAAGATCTTTAATTTTCGGTACTTTTTTTCGCTGCTTTTGTGCAGTATTCAATTGCAGGATAGGAACTAAAAGCTACATATCTGTCGTCGTAGCCTAGGTTAACCCGGATGCGTGTTAGCTAATTTATTTCTGTTTTCGATAACTTCTCATATGAAAAGATCTTTAATTTTGGGTACTTTTTTTTCGCTGTTTTTGTGCAGTATTCGATTGCAGGATAGGAACTAAAAGCTACATATCTGTCGTCGTAGCCTAGGTTAATTCGAATGCGCGTTAGCTAATTTATTTCTGTTTTCAATAACTTTTCATATGAAAAGATCTTTAATTTTCGGTACTTTTTTTTCGCTGTTTTTGTGCAGTATTCGATGCTGATATTTCGTGTTTTTTGTCGTTTTGTCTAGGTTTTGTTTAAAAGATATCTGATTTCTGGTATATGCAGCTAAGATGGAAGATATTCAAGAAAATATGTTTCCTTCATCCTCACCTAATGAACAACCTCTATCGATTGATGAGGAACTGTGGCTGATGGCTGAAGAAAGGGCCCAAGAGATATTGTGTACAATTCAACCAAACGTAATTTCTGAGGCGAATAGAAGGGAGATTATTGAATGTGTTCAGAGGCTGATTAGAGGTTACTATGGAGCAGAGGTTAGAAAATTTTGAATTTTTTTAATCTAATTTACATATTTGTGATTTTTATTGCTTTGTAGTACGTTGGCTGTCTCTCTTGATTTATTGCCTTGATGACTGATGCCCTTTATAATTAGTTGGGTCTCTTTTTAATTCTTCTTGCTCTAAATGATTTGTATGCTAATAGCTTCTTTGATTTTGGTTGACTTGTAATTAGTTTTAATTTTGAAAGCTTGAAAGCTTATATGTACTGCTAATAACAAGTTGATTTCATCGTATTATAAATTACAGTTATTATAGCAGTGACCAAATGAATTTTTCGTCCTACAGGTTTTAACATTCGGTTCAGTCCCACTAAAAACCTATCTTCCTGATGGGGATATTGACTTGACAGCTCTCAGTCATGAAAATGCTGAGGAGGATTTGGCCCAAACAGTATTCAGTATACTCGAAGGTGGTGACAGCGCTGAATTCCAAGTGAAAGACGTACAGCATATACGTGCACAGGTTTAGATAAAATTTTCTGTTTCTTTTCTGGTTCATTTTTAAGTATTAATGTTGCTTTAATCATACGAGGTCTCTATTTTCTGTGGCTTCTTCACGAGGTTCAATTATTAAGGCCTTCATTATCTCCCTCATGTCAGTCTCTGCTGTCTACTAATTTTGTTCACGGAATAAGCTTGATAAGATTTTAAGCATTCCTTTAATGGATGGGTGGTGTATGTGAAGCTTGGTTCTATTTGTGTGAAAAGGGAATGGTAAACTACCCGTTGTTTCATGCTTCTGCTAAATTTAAATGCATTGACACATGAGGAAACTGATAACTACTTTGTACCTTTGCCTCAGAGAGAACAAGAGAGGCAGGGTTTAAGTTAAAGGGGCCTTTGCCTGTTAGGTAGATGCTAGAATACCTGTACAGTTTCTTACAGTGTCATAGGTAATGCATATTTCTAGTGTGTTACATCATATGTTGGTAAGGAACATCTGCACTATCATTTTTGTGAACTCGTTTCATGAGTCTTTACCTAATGCCTTGTGCTTTTAGGATAGTTAGTCCTCAATATGGTATCAAAGCCTCTTTGACCTAGTTGACTCATGTCTTCATTATTCTAAAGTTGAAATTCACGCAACACATGGAGGGTTGGCTAGTAAAATGCCCCTACTTTGTTTTGATATTTGTATGATGGACTGCAGGTTCAGGTTGTAAAATGCACGGTGAAGAATATTGCAGTTGATATCTCTTTCAATCAGATGGCTGGACTCTATGCTCTGCGCTTTCTGGAGCTGGTAAACTCTAATTTGGGCTAATTCACAACTATTCATGTTGTTTGATGTCTTCATAATAGGGTCTATATGATAAGTTTTATGCTTGTATGACCCTAAACTTTTACAGTTATGTAATGGGGAAAGCTGATTATTGAG
>JASCZI010181284.1:119044-159852 GCA_036250425.1 Stylosanthes scabra | reverse complement strand
TTTTTATATCCCCCCCCCCCCCCCCCCCCTCGCCCCCCTCTTTCATATGTATGCTTTGCTAGTTCTAATTTATTTGTTTGTGGAAAAAAATTTTCAGGTTGACCAACTGGTTGGGAGAGACCATCTTTTCAAACGCAGTATTATCTTAATCAAAGCTTGGTGCTATTATGAGAGCCGAATTCTTGGTGCACACCATGGCCTTTTATCAACATATGCATTGGAAACACTAGTTCTGTACATCATCAATCGTTATCATTCATCAGTGCGTGGTCCTCTAGAGGTGTGAATCAATCTTGCATCAATTTCTGTTTGTTCCTTTCGCTACTTCTATTTGCATATATGTAAAGATGAAACCCACTGACTGCTATTGCTAGCAGGTCCTGTACAGATTTTTGGACTACTACAGTGCATTTGATTGGGAAAATGATTATGTCAGTGTAGATGGTCCTAAGGCCTTATCTTCACTTCCAGAAATTAATGGTAAGTGTTATTGAAGCACATTAGCAATCGGATTTATATATGACTTGATGGGATTATTTATTTTTAATCTTCAGTCCTTGATAACCCAAATTTTGTGTTTTCTACAGAGACACCAGACTGTGAGCGGGATGGTTTTTTGCTCGATAAAGAGTTTCTGAGAAAGTATAGAGATATGTGCTCTATTTCAGCAAGGACATATGAGACTACAACCCATGAATTTCCCACCAAGCATATGAATATTTTGGACCCTCTGAGAAATGACAACAACCTTGGCCGTAGCGTCAGTCGAGGTAATATGGATTTATGGACCACTAAAGCATCACGTATTATCCTTTAATAATTTACTGTCTTGAGAAATTTGTGTGGATTCTTCACATCTGTAACAATTACTCTTTCAAATTGCACACTAATTCGTTGCTTAATCGTCAACCAATTGCCTGCAGGAAGCTTGCATCGAATTAGATTTGCTCTATCCTTTGGTGCCCGAAAACTTAAGGAGATCCTTACATTACCAGGAGAAAGGATGGGTTCAGCACTAGAGGGGTTTTTCAAAAACACCTTGGACAGAAATGGCAAAGGACAAAGGCCAGATATAGAAGTTCCCGTTCATGCATTTGGTACTGGAAGATCTGAAGAGCCTGTCCTCCATGGAGATTGTGAAAGTTACTATGGTGCCTTGCGATATGTTCAGTTGCATCGTAAGCTTGCCATGCCATACGCTGCATATCCAAGCCCACCATTATCAGCTGCTCAGACTGACATCCATGCAGTATTGACGCAGCAAAACTGGAACCCGCCTTATCAAAGGGGTGCTAATGTATATATACCAATGCACACCGACGTATATGTCCCAACAAGTACTGATGTATATGCCCCAATTCAGAATGATGCATATGTCCCTACTAAGATCGATGTATATGCCCCCGCACAGACCGAAGTATATGGCTCAACACAGACATTCTATCGTGCGAAAGCTTCGCAAGGAACCGGCACATACATACCCGACGTGGTATATACTGTCTTGTGTCAAACTCTTTTCTAGCTGTTGAGATTATGATAGCTATGTCACCTCTAATATGGTTTAATTATGCAGACTCATAACTTCCAATGGGATACACGCGCAAAGGGGAACAAATCAAGGAGACATCGTCCTGGGAAGCATAATGTATTTCCCAGATCACCTCGGGAAAAGGAACTACCGGATGAGGTTCATTCCGACGAGACACCTGATGCAAACGGTAATTCAAGGTCGTTTGAGCTTGCGAATGAAGAATTCCCAGTTCTTCCAAACATTTACCAGGAAAACATGTTAGAGGCTCAGGAGCCTGTCTCTTTCGGTATCTCTGAGCAGCCCACCAGGAATTCCCCCTCACCCCAACTCATTCTTGAGTTTGGAACTTACAGGAATTCAGAGGCACTTAGAGAATCAAGCTTGACAACAAATGGTGAGAAAGAAGATTCTGATGTTCCATCTTCTTAGACAACCTTGGTTGTTCTGGGGTGGCAATGCATATGATAGGAGAAAAGAGTATAAGAAGAGAGATTGACAGTATCTAACTTATAGTGACAGCATATATTTTGTAGAATACACAGGATAAACTTCAGTTGAGTTTTTATTTTTAGAATTCTCAAGCCATTGGTATGTTGGTAATCTTGGAAATAAATCAAATAATTATGTTGATACAACAAAAACTCAATTACTCAAACAATTAAAAATTTTGTATAGTTATATTAGATAAATGTTTGAAGCTTTGCATTATCTTAAGTTAGTAGTGATAGATAGATATCCACCTAACTTCATTGGCTTTCCCTTTTGGTTGAGGAATGTGGACAAGTTTTGCATTACTCACCTTATAGCCTTTCACCAACCACCATCCATCAAGGTATCAAACCATCAACACGCTTTGTGTTTTTTTTTTCTTTTTGTTTAAACAAAATAAATATGTAATATTCCAATTCAATGAATTTGAAAACAAGGTTTTGTCTATGGTATTGAAAGTATCTAGTAGATTATAGAAAAAGATTCTAAATATGTGGTTGTGGTTATTTCTAATATATATCTAAATTTTTTTTATTTTAAAAATAACTACATACTTTCACCACCTAAGAATTCTCTTTAAAACAATTATATATAACAAGTATGAACGTATCTCATTTGGAAAATAAATGACATGAAAAAATTAATTAGAATAATTTAATTAAATATTAAAATTAAAAAATTCAGAACGCAGCCATTCATTTAAATATTATTTTTTAAGTAATTATTTAAAGATAAATTGAAAAGCTTTAAACTTCAACAACCCCATCACCAAACTCCAAAACCAACACCAACGGCATCAGCAGCCACACGCGCCACCCTATATCGTTCTCTTTCTCCTTTCTCAACCGCCGTCGCCACCCTCACCGATAACCCTCATCAGGGGCAAAATCAAAACAAGACCAAACAAAATTTGAAAAAGAAGAAAAAGAAGAAGTAAGTAGAGATGGGAGTGACAGCAAAAATCGCTCCTTCGATGCTGTCCTCTGACTTCGCCAATTTGGCCTCTGAAGCTCAACGGATGCTCAATTCCGGCGCCGATTGGCTCCACATGGATATCATGGTACTCTTTCTTTGCTCAGTAACTTGCTACACATAATTTTTAGCTTTAGCTTAGAAATTTGGTTGTTTCTGAAATAATGATTAAGTGCTCTTAAAAGAACAATCTTTGGTTGTTTAATTATGGTGCATGCAGTGTAATCACTAATCAGTCATGTATTGGTATTGATTCTCTGAAAAATTTAGTGTTCTTATGGTGGATGAATAAGAAATGTGTATTTGTTGCTATCATTAGTCAAGATTGTGCATCTATTGTTCGGTAATACTAAATGTACCACTATATACCTCCATACATCTCATTTAATGAAAAATATATTCATTGGCACAGAAAAATTCACAAAACATATGAATACAACATACGAAAACACATAAATATTGATGTATAACACAAAAATAGTGTACCTCAAAGTAGAAATCAAAATAGAAGAAGAAGACAAGGGATATATGGAGGTTTACAGTAGTACACGTAGATTAATTCTTTATCGTTTTATAAGTTGATCATGATTTCTTATGTTTCTTATTTTTTTATTCCTTTGCAGGATGGGTAAGGTGTCTTTGTTTTGCTTCTGCTGCTATCTTTGTCCTTAACCCTGAGGTTGTTGCTACTCTGGCCTACGCCAAATTCCCAAACCCCCGCGCGGGTGCGGGTGGTTATTGACTTCATTGTTTGTTTGTTATAGTTTATTGGTATTGTTGAGTGTCTCTAAGTCTCTGGAGAATAAGAATAGTTTTGGTCTTTTGGAATTAAGAGTCGCCGGTAGTAGCTTTTATTTCTAACAACTGCAATATATGTACATGTGATGATTGGTTAGATGTAACAAGTTCGGATCGTATTCTTGGTTCTAGTTTTTCTTGTACTCTTTCAAAAGGTACATCTATATCAGTAGGGCTAAGAATTCTTGTTTGGTTGTGGATGGGCATGCTGTATCTATTCAGGTTCGTTATTGACCGGATTATCATCAATAAGGCTTTGTTATGACCACATAGGATGTAGATCTTTGTTCAAGTTAAATAACAGCAATAGCAGGATCCAAGCGATGTCAAGATCTCATTGTAGGTTCTGCTAGGGCTTTCAGTGCCACATTCTCTATTCTGAATTCCCCTCGATTATAGAATGGGTGTACTAACATGCATAGAGTTAGACGCTTTGATTATTAGTTTTGGGTGCTAGTTCTTTTCATGATTAATTTTGTAACAATGGGAGAAACTTTATTTGTCAACTTGACTTTGTTGTTTTCGATGATTTAGAGTCAGCTCATGGTGCTATTTCCATTTCCCCTTCTTTGTCTATTTCATGCAGGCACTTTGTCCCGAATTTGACCATTGGTGCTCCTGTCATTGAAAGTTTGAGGAAACACACAAAGTAACTATCTTCCTTCTGTACTGGTCTAAATCTTTTTTCATGATGAAAATTTTATTTGCCTCTTAACATTATAAAGTGTGCATTTGAATCATAAGTCATTAACCCATGCAGGGCTTATTTGGATTGTCACCTAATGGTTACAAATCCTATTGATTATGTTGAACCTATGGGGAAAGCTGGTGCTTCTGGTTTTACATTTCATGTAGAAGCATCCAAAGGTTGGTACTTATGCTTCCTTCTTTTGGTTATTTTTCATGGTATGCTATTTTCTTAATTTTTATGCACACATTTATCTATGATCTATATTCTTTTTGCTTTCTTATTCATGTTTCCTACATGTAGATAACTGGAAAGAACTTATTCAAAGAATTAAGTCCCGGGGCATGAGGCCTGGTGTAGCACTGAAACCTGGGACACCTATTGGAGATGTTTTTCCTCTGGTATGATCCCCCTTGGTTCTCTTCTTGTCATAACTGTATATATGCAATTATTAGGTTAGATTATTTACGTTACACCCTTTTGGCGTGGCCCTTCCCTGTACCCTACATTTTCGCGGCATGCTTATGCAATGCGCTGCTCTTTTTTTTTTTTAAATTTTTTGAGATTGTCCCAAATCGGTGTTCATAAATTTGGGAAAAAACTAATATCTCCACTCTTCATCTTTGTTCCTTTCTCAGGTTGAAGCTGAAACCCCTGTTGAAATGGTACTTGTGATGACTGTAGCGCCTGGATTTGGCGGACAAAAATTTATGCCAGAGATGATGGATAAGGTATGGTTACTTTTTAGGTTCATATGCTAATATTATGGGGTGTTATTTTCTTCTAATGGTGGAGAACTGTTTTTGATTAGGCTTTTTGCTTAATTTGTTTTTTCCCTTTCAAACTTGTAACCAGGTCCGGATACTGAGGAAGAAGTATCCATCACTCGATATAGAGGTATTATCTAATCGTTTTACTTTCCCTGTAACTTCTTTCCATCACATGTTGCGTGCATGTTCTTTGCAACTCTTTCACTTGATTGATTTTTGCTTTCTACATTTTTCGTTAAGCGCTCGCATCTTGAGTTCATGGAGAAGTGATTCTCATGAACACTATTGTTTTACAGTGATCAAAACATGCTCAATTTCAATTGCAGGTTGATGGTGGTTTAGGGCCTTCGACCATAGAGATGGCCGCGTCGGCCGGGGCAAACTGCATTGTGGCAGGAAGTTCAGTTTTTGGAGCCCCTGAACCAGCTGAAGTAATATCCTTACTGAGGAATTCTGTTCAGAAAGCCCAGCAAAAATGTTGATAGTAAAAATTGATCTTCCAGTTCTGTTCACGAAAGGAACTCACAAATTCACATACACTCATCAGTCTACATGATGTGCCAATAACATTTTGATGATTCTAATAAAAGATCATGTGGTTTCATTGATTGGTCTTAATGTCTGTATCTAATGTACCTTTATAAATAATAAATTTTGCAGGCATATGTAATACTAAATCTTCAAGTTTGGTTTTGATTTAACTGTTAGTATTCTTACATTATCATAAGATGCTTACAATGTGGTTCTAAATATACACCAGGGCTACTCCCTCAAGTCTAACTTTCGGCTGACAATGATGTTATGATGTGATCCTTCAAGATAATATTGTGAACAATTAATCTTGGTGTACACCTCTTTTGGTATACATCTCTATCTAAGTCCCAACGAACAGATTTTTACTACTAGAACAAACAGGTTTTTAAAAGTAAACGAACTTGTTTGTGTCAATTATAAAACATGTTCGTTGTATATATAGATTTCTGTTTGTACAGGAACATAATATTACTACTAGAACGAACATGTTTTTAAAAGCAAACGAACATATTTTAAAATCTGTTCGTGTCAACTATAAAAATATGTTCGTTTGGGACTTTGATAGAGATGTACATCAAAAAGAGACACGTACATGTAGCATTATTGATTTTGAAAATTAAAATCTTAGATAATTATCTATTTTCGAGATAGAATTTTTTTTATCTTTATATAATATACAAGTTTGTCTTCAACAAAATTTTGTTTATTAGAAGTCTTCAAAGAATTATTTTTTACAAATAAGTCTTTGATAAATTTTTTTAGAACGTCTAAAAGAATATTGAAAAGCCAAAGTATACACACTTGTAATTAAGGTGTTTAATCCATCTTTAATTGATTATAATGATTAAATGTGTTTATTTAATTTTATTAACTTGAATCACTTTTATTTTTAATATTTTAGAATCTAAAATTTTAAAATCCGATAAATTGATGCAATCCAAACTAAAAAGAATTAAATATAATTGAAATGAAAACTAAGTTCCCGATCTTCTCAGATTTTTTTTTTTTGGGCATGCCCATCTTATCAGATTCTTAAAATCTACAAAAGAGTTACAAGTTCAAATAATTTGGTCACGCCACGAGAACACAATCGAGAAAATATCGCAATCAAAGCAAGCACCACGCGCTACGGAAGCGCGTGCATGATAAATATCAGTGAGATTATCTCATCTCTACTCTGATTCCAAAACCCAAACCAAATCTGATAACAAATAAAAAAACGGTGACATCACGCGCGCCGTCTCCAACACTCAGCAGCAACAATCAAGAAAGCCATTGAAACACAAAAGCATAAGCTTTCACTTCTTCCATCTTCACACTCCACACTTCTCAGGTATTTCATCAATTTCTTTTCATTTGATTCATATTATTATTCTCTTTCTCTGTTCTTAACCTTGCTTCACGTCTTTTTCTTTTTCACTCATTCACCATCCCTTTTTAATTATCATAGGGTTGGTCTGGAGAAATAAAAATCGTTACCTGTTTTTGCAGCGTTTTATTAGATTAGGGCCATTTAATGCCCACTTTTCAGTTTAGA
This sequence comes from Stylosanthes scabra, assembly GCA_036250425.1. Taxonomy (NCBI): domain Eukaryota; kingdom Viridiplantae; phylum Streptophyta; class Magnoliopsida; order Fabales; family Fabaceae; genus Stylosanthes; species Stylosanthes scabra. The sequence goes on along the minus strand of JASCZI010181284.1, from coordinate 152,533 downwards.
TAAAAAGTTCCACTGACAATTTTTTGGTTGAAATTGAATATGGTTTCACTTGTCCTTTTGTCATTGGATTATTTTAGGTGTACAAGTACAAACTACCTTTGGTTTGGGTTCGAATCCCGCCTTGTATTTGCAACAATAGATTTATTAGCCACAAATCGTTAAACTAACTTTAGATCTGCACCGGAATAACTGTTGATTAATACCAACCTAAGTTAGCACAGATGGATGAGGGTCTGTCGGTATGTGCTCCATAACCATCTCTCCCGGGTTCGATCCTGGAGGATGGGAATGGAGCTTGCTTGCTTGGGAGGGTCGCCCACTTTGTCTCTGCAGTACCCGAGGGATTAGTCATTGAACTTAGGTCTGGTAGATACCATGCTGTTGATTAAAAGAAAAAAAGAAAAGAAAAAGCACTCTTAAGTTAATGTTGCCGTAGTGAATAAGCAATATTGTAATTGGCTAATTGCTCATTTATTTATTTATTTTTATTATTTACCATGAAGATGGAATGGATAAAAAAACATGTGTTAGTTGTTTGTTTGTTTGAGTGTAGGTTGGACCAGTGACCTAAGTATAGCCTTTGAAAGGAAGGAGTTAGGTAAGGTTAGGGTGGGAGTTTGGTGTACATAAATAAATGGCTGGCATAACAGAAAACCATCAAGCTCTTGGAATTGAAAAAGAAAGTGCTGAGGTTAATAACAACAGCAACAGCAACAAGAAGAGTGTACACAACCGGCTTTTGGAGAAGGATAAGGAGGAGGGAAGTCAAGGGGGTGATATGGCTCCTTCTGCTGGGAGCTCAATAAAGAGGTCAGGTTCAAGGCCTCAACTTGATGTTAGCAAAGCCGAGATTCAAGGGAATGTCGAGGAGAAGTATCCGACTATTTTGTTGCCAAATCAGTCGGATGATTTGTCTCACCTCGCTCTCGACATTGGAGGTATTGGCTGATTATGATATGGTTCGGTCTTGTTTCTGGCATTGTTAATGATTTTATGGTGGTTTTGCCGTTTTGGTGAATGTGAGGTTGTTTGGATGTTTGTTCTTGGTTCTTGGAAATTTGTTTGCTTACTCACAATTTGTTTTCTCTTATACTGATGGTTATGGTGCATTTTATGCTTACTGTTCTAATATGAAAACAGTAAATTGCTATTTTTGAGGGACTTCTTTTTTTTTTTCTTCCTAAAAGTGTTCTTTACTCCATTTTCTTCTTGTTTTATGTTACTCAGAATAAAGAAAACTTGATTATTCAATGACTTATGATTTGGTCAATTCTATTTTGCATAGTTAATTTTAAAAAAGAAAGGTTGGTAGCATATAAAATATGTCTAAAGTTTGAGCTTGTTCAAATATATGGGCAGGATCACTAATAAAGTTGGTCTATTTCTCAAGACATGAAGACCAATCAGCCGATGATAAAAGGAAGAGGAGTGTGAAGGAGAGACTTGGACTTTCGAATGGTAACAGGAGAAGCTTCCCTGTTCTTGGTGGGAGGCTTCACTTTGTGAAGTTTGAGACAAGAAAGATCAACGAATGCTTGGATTTCATTAATTCAAAGCAGCTTCATCGTGGCGGTATAGTCTTGTTCGCTACAATACTTGTATTTGTCTCTTCTCTACCACATTTCATTGCTAGATATTATTATGGTGCATTATTTTTGTAAGGCATAATGAATTATTGAGTTTTGTCTGGCTTATAGCGACGGAATCACCCTACGCTGATGGTGCAAACGATGGAAATGCGATAATTAAGGTGCCTCTGAATCTGCAATTTTATTTGGGACATATTTGGAAAGTTGTTCTTTATAGAGTGGGTGTGTATATACACACATAAGGTACTATACTAATTCTCCAATTTTGTGACAAAGGCTACTGGTGGTGGAGCATACAAGTATGCTGATCTTTTCAAAGAAAGACTCGGAGTTAGTCTGGACAAAGAAGATGAAATGGATTGTCTTGTTGCCGGAGCAAATTTCTTGCTAAAGGTGGATCCCAGATATAAATTGTTTTGCATGTATTTTCTTTAGGTTTGCTCCATAGGAAGGATGCATTGTGCCTTGAGTTGACATATATAAATCTACACACAATGCATTATTTTTCATTGCAGATGTTATCATAAGAAATGACAATGAATAGGCACATACTCCTTGCTCGCTCAGAATTTCAAATCAATAATATAAATATTCTTTTTTAAGAAACTGTCGGATTTGGTTTCTTTTAGTCAAACCATTCTTTCTGTCATAAGAGAACAAGTGGTAGCCTTTTGATTTGGAGTGCGATATATAGTTTTTCTTTTACATGGGCAATTTTGTATTACTGATCAGAAGTTCTAACACTTCTTAGTAGGCAATTCGGCATGAGGCTTTCACACACATGGAAGGACAGAAAGAGTTTGTTCAAATTGACCCTAATGACTTGTTTCCTTATCTACTAGTCAACATTGGATCTGGTGTTAGTATGATCAAGGTACATTTTGTCTTGTTCCTATTTTTATTAAACTTTCGACTCTTTGGATTATGTTTGATTAGGATTAGCAGGTTGTGATCTATACTTCCAATTTGTGTTGAGACAGGTTGATGGAGATGGAAAATTTGAAAGAGTTAGTGGGACAAATGTTGGTGGCGGTACTTATTGGGGCTTGGGAAGATTGTTAACAAAGTGCAAGAGGTCCTTTTTCTTTTGAGACTATGATTTTGATCTACTGCTAGTTTTGCAATATCGACAAGTGTGTTTGTTGCAATAAATTCCAGCTTTGATGAGTTGCTTGAGTTGAGCCAGAAAGGAGATAATAGAACCATTGATATGCTTGTCGGGGACATTTATGGCGGTTTGGACTATTCTAAGGTAAATTTTTCAGCTGATTCTATTGCCATATAAACATCCTATAGAATATGATTAATTTGATCTTTTCTTTTATCAATCACATGGCTGTGTATTCCTTGGTTTTAAATCATTGTAGATTGGCCTATCAGCTTCCACTATTGCATCAAGCTTTGGCAAAACTATATCAGAAAAAAAGGAGCTTGAGGACTACAGACCTGAAGATATATCTCTCTCTCTTCTGAGGATGATATCATACAATATTGGCCAGGTGAGCTGATATATCATAAATGTTGATGTTATATGTCAGGATTATGCAGATAATGAAACTAATGGAAAGATTGCAATCCAAATGCGCTTTGAATACATGAAGATGATATGAACTAGTTTTGGATTATGTGTTGTGTCTGGAATATGCCTTCAGTATCTTTCGTGTTTTATTCTGCTATATGTTCTTCTAGAAATTACCTGACCAATCATGTATACTTATTCCTTTTGTGTAGATATCCTACTTGAATGCATTGCGATTTGGGTTGAAACGTATCTTTTTTGGAGGATTTTTTATAAGGGGCCATGCCTATACCATGGACACTATCTCTTTCGCAGTTCAGTTCTGGTATGTGAAGTGCAGAATCAATTAACCTGACTAGAATTGCTCTTTCCCTTTTTAAATTAGATTACTTTCTTGTCTTTCAACTTTTATAATTTGTCATTTAGGTCCAAAGGGGAAGCACAAGCAATGTTCTTGCGACATGAAGGGTTCTTGGGAGCTTTAGGTGCATTTATGAGTTATGAAAAACATGGTTTAGATGACCTCATGGTTCATCAGTTAGTCGAAAGGTTCCCAATGGGTGCTCCGTATACAGGAGGCAAGATTCATGGTCCACCGCTTGGAGATTTGAATGAGAAGGCAAGTGATAGAAATTCAAAATATTTCGTTTGTGTTGGTTTCCTGGTTGAGATAAGTGGATATAAGGTTTAACTTCTTTTGCAAGTTTGCTTAACTTTTCAGCAATGAGGAAATCGATTTAATAAGGATGTGTTTGTCTTGGGGGCATCAATTCCATTAAATTAAAAAAAAAAGGTCCCATTTTACGTGTCAGATAGGTATCTCTGGAAATTACAAATTACAATAATAAAATTGATAAAGTGATTCCACTAATAAGATTCTCTGGAATAATTTTTCATGTCATTCCTTGGAATCATATTCATTTTAGTTGCAATAATTGCCTACCAACCAGAATAAACTGAATATTGAAAGGATGGAATCTCTGAGTAAATGAAAGTGCATTTAAAATAGGATGCAAAACTATGAAAGAGAAGGAAAGGTAGTTAACTGGGGAAGCATCAGTGTCACTATTTGGTAAACGCCAGTATCAAGTTGAACTTGCCAAAAAACAGATATTTACAAACTTTTGATTAGAACGAATAGAGGGAAGGGGCAATATGCTTGAAGCAGCAAAAGTGCATGTCTGGTAAAATTTAGTTGTTAGTTTGAATTGTAAGTTTTTTATAAATCTCAGGTTTAGATTAGGAGATAGGTGCCATAGCATATTTGGTTGTTGGGTGCTGGGGAACAGGATTCTATTCTGATTTGGAGTGAAGAATTTCATAGTCAAAACAGTTACTTGTACTGCTTTCTGGTTTTTAACCTTTTACGGATAGGTTCATCTGTTGTAATATTTGTTTGATATTATAGAGTTCTGTTTTCAAGCCCTCTTTCTACCTACCAGTGTTACATTATTTAACTCTTACTTCCCGACACAGATTTCGTGGATGGAGAAGTTTTTGCAGAAGGGAACTGAGATCACTGCACCTGTTCCAATGACACCAGCTGCTGGAACTACTGGACTTGGTGGTTTTGAAGTTCCTCTATCAAGAGGGAGCTCTCTACGGTCTGATGCAAGTGCTTTGAATGTCGGTGTTCTCCATCTTGTCCCCACTTTGGAGGTGTTCCCGTTGTTAGCAGACCCAAAAACGTAAGCTTGATTGCTGAATGAGGTGGCTGATGGGCTGTCCTTGTTGATAATGATATTTTTTGTTAATTTCAATTGCATGTGATCAACGAAGAGATCTGTCATTGTAATAGTATTCTCTTAATTCTTTGTTTAAAAAGAAAAAATATATATATTGAACTGTGTTTGTGCAGGTATGAGCCTAATACAATTGATCTTGCAGATCCCAGTGAATTAGAGTAAGTAACTGACCATCATTCACACTTGATCCATGATTCATTGCTTTTATGCTTCTATATCTAACATGAAGTTCACTTCTGATGTAGATATTGGTTCACTATTTTGTCAGAGCACTTGCCAGATCTTGTGGACAAGGTAATCATGTTGTCTCGGAAAGGATGCTTATTGTTTTTGTGAAAAACTTAAGTGCTTGGGTATATTGCGATGTCCATCTTGGTGGAAGTAAATTTGCCAAAAAAAAGCAATTGTTTGAAACTTCTTTCTTTCCAGTATATGATTGTAAGTTCTCAATTAAAATATGATAGGCTGTAGCAAGTGAAGGCGGAACAGATGATGCCAAACGAAGGGGTGATGCATTTGCTCGAGCATTTTCTGCCCACTTGGCACGGTAATACTGACATTCCTATTCTGTTTTTGATTGTTTAGTACCAATATTGATGATATGCGCATCTATTTGTTTATTCTGTACATGGCTTTTTTTTTTGTTCTCTTCAATAAACTAACACACCGATCGAATAGCTTGATGGAGGAGCCAGCTGCATATGGGAAATTAGGCCTAGCCAATTTATTGGAAATGAGGGAAGAGTGCTTGAGAGAGTTCCAGTTTGTTGATGCCTATAGAAGTATAAAACAGAGGTAACTATGCATTCTTTCTTCATGTAACTGTAAAACCAAGATTTTCCTATCAACAAACTTAGAATAACTTAAACACGTGGCCATAGAAGTTGTTGCCATGGCCAAAACCCATGACAATGTGGTCACCAGGCATTAACCTCATTACCTCACCGATGCATGAAGGCGAACATCGTTGTTTTTACTTTTTTTTTTATTCTTCTTTTTTTAAGATTTTTTTTATTATTATTATCTTTGTACGTTTACAACAGGGAAAACGAGGCATCACTTGCTGTTTTACCTGATTTGTTGATGGAGCTTGATAGTTTGGATGAGGTATGCCAAACTAAATACTATAATACTCTGGAGTGATCATTTGTCATGTGGTTACGCTTTTCGAAGGAAAATATCAGCTTAATTTCGATTTTCGAATTTGGATGCTTTAGTCATAGTTACGTAGTGTTGTAGTCTTTGTGGTTACAAATACATAAGCCACCTTACATCCTGTAACATTGCATTTCAGGAAACAAGGCTGCTTACACTGATTGAAGGTGTTCTTGCCGCAAATATTTTCGACTGGGGATCTCGTGCATGTGTGGATCTCTATCATAAAGGAACAATCATTGAAATTTACAGAATGAGTCGCAATAAAATGCAGAGACCTTGGCGGGTATGTTGTGAAAAATACTCATTGTTCAGGGTACTCAATTTCTGAATTCAATCACATTGTTAAGAGTTGATTGTTATGTTAACATCTTTGTGATATAGGTGGATGATTTTGATGTCTTCAAAGAGAGAATGTTAGGAACCGGGGACAAGAAAAAGCCCCCTCACAAAAGAGCTTTGCTTTTTGTAGACAATTCAGGTGCTGACATTGTTCTTGGGATGCTTCCCCTGGCAAGGGAGCTCCTCCGTCGTGGAACGGAAGTGAGTTTGCTTTTGCTATTTTTGATGTTTGTCAGTTTTCCTTCTATACATTCACTATGCGCATTGGCTAGAAATGTTATGACGATAACGATGGATGTGTTCTATTATTAGGTGGTTCTTGTTGCGAACTCCCTTCCCGCTTTAAATGATGTGACCGCAATGGAGCTTCCCGATATTGTAGCCGAGGCTGCCAAGGTTTGTATATTTTTCCTGACACACAAAATGGTAACATCTAATATTTTTTGCAATTCAGTTACCTCTTTTTGTTCTGTTCCCTTCAATAGAAAATACAATGCTTGCTAAATGCTAGAGATATATATAATCATTTATGTGCCTCCTTTTATCAGTTTAAGCTCCTTTTAGGAGAAGTAGTTTCATGACATGATATGATCGAATAGTCTAGAGTTCGATCCTTGTTGATCCCAAAAGAAATGAGTTCAGTATAAGGCAAATAAAAAAGGAAAAAGAAAAGGCTTATGCAAAGAGAATAGTTAACTTGTGCACAGAATATTCATTACAAGTCTTAGAATGTTGTTGACCATACCATCTGTTAATTTTACTATGAACTTGGCCATGGTATTCTTTGATGAAACTAAATTTTCTATTATGCAGCACTGTGACACACTAAGGCGCGCTGCCGAAGCAGGAGGCTTGCTTGTGGATGCAATGATTAACAGCTCACACGGCTCGAAAGGACAATCATCTTCTGTTCCCTTGATGGTTGTTGAGAACGGGTGTGGTAGTCCGTGTATAGACCTACGACAAGTCAGTTCCGAGTTAGCTGCTGCGGCCAAAGATGCTGATTTGGTGGGAGACTCAATCAGCTTAGGTTATAACAATTTCGCCGATTTAAGAATATCAATATTCTAATAACTAAGCTTTTGATTTGTGCAGATAATCTTGGAAGGGATGGGTAGAGCTCTCCATACTAACCTCAATGCACGATTTAAGTGTGATGCTTTGAAGGTAAGATCATATATTGTTTAAGGTTTTATGTTTCTATATACATTACTATGCCCTCTTCGGTACAGATATAAAGATATAAAAATATACAGACGTACGTAGATGTAACGGTAGCCATTGATCTTCAATGCATGTGCACATGGAAATATGTGTCAAATAAAGTTAACCATCGGATCTAGCATATTTTAGCATATTTGTACATCTGTACCTTAAAGTTCACCTTCCTATTATCATATCCATTGCAATTGTTAAGATTGAATTCTCTTTTCTTTGAAGTGGTTGATCTAATTAATTTAATTTATTCTACTTTCTTTGAATGTTTTTGGCAGCTTGCAATGGTGAAAAATCAGAGATTGGCTGAGAAGTTGATAAAAGGCAACATATATGACTGTATTTGCAAGTATGAGCCTGCTACTTGAAGTTGAAGCTTTCATTGGATTGGATTAGATGGGATCTAAATTAAAAGTATATGGAAAAAACAATGTGGTGAATCCATCCCTCTTTTAAATTAGAACTATTTTTGTATTTGTGCACAATGCACTAGTATATGTATAATCTCTTTATAATTAAATTTTGGATAATTGAGATGCCAATTGTTATATAAAACCTTGTATATTATACTATGAATAAATCTAGGTGTCCATGCATGCATCCATGTGTTTTCACGTTTATTAGGTTCATACGTTAAATACAGAAAATAATAAAGTCTTAGTAAAAAAATTTGAACACAAAAATAATGAAGTGTAGCATAGAAAATTTTGAGTTACAATAAATAAAATAATTATTTTTATTTTTTATTGGGAGGAAGTATTCACCTCAACTTTAGATTAATAAGGGAAAGATCTTGCATTCCTTTTTTTTTTAACTACTTAAATATGTAAAAACATAAATTTATTATTTATAATAATCAATTACCATATAAAAAATATTTATCCAATGTTTCATGAATTTTTTCTATTATTCAATTGTGAAAAGAATTCGATTATTATACTGAAACAAATCTAGTTTTTTATAATTAATTATTTAGTTAAAAAAAAAGAAAAAATATATTAATTTTTTATTATCTTTCTAATATTGGCTATCAAGATTTTTTTCATAAATTAATATGAATAAATGTATATTATATACAATTACTAATATACAGACGATATGACATGTATTTTTGTAAAAATATGTATACTTTAGTGTTTCACATTTTCCATAAGTTGCTTCGGAAATTGCAATAAGTTAACAACGGAAAACAATAAAACATGAAATTGTGACAAAATTTAATTCCTAACATGTATTTTTTAAACGATAATGTTAAATATATCATTATATATTTTCATACATCTTTATTATAATACATAAAATGTAAATATCAGCATAGGAAAATTCACAAAATACATAAAAATAATAGTAAGAAAACACACAAATAATTATGTATAACATATAAAAAATATATCCTAACACAAAAAATAAAATAAAAAAAGAAAATAAAAAATTATATGTACACCTAGATTAATTCTTTTGTAAATATACATATTTTATTGTTAACATTTTCCATGCGAAACATAAAATCGTGATCAGATTTGATTCGCTAAATCATTTAACTTAATAAAAAAAATTTGTAAAATCAGTTAATTTACTTAAAACTTTAATATTAAAAAATAAAAAATAGTTAAATCGATAATAAAGCTACTACACAAACTATACTTTTTAAAGAGAGATAAGATAGGTCACCCAAAGATAAAAAGAAAAAAAAAGAGAGATTAGATCCAACTGGCATGGTTCTTGATTATTGAACTATTCCTGACATTGCCAGTCATTAATAATTTAAATTAAAATAAATAAAAAATGAACATTCCCAATTTCCCATTCATCATCCTACGTGAAAACAAACAAACAAACAAACCTACCTTCAAAACAAAGGCGTTGCTAGTTTCTTTGCTTTCTACATTCAGCAAATCAAATCACGGTTTATACGCCCATAGCAAAAGACAATGTTCTTGGAGTTATGTGCATTGTTATTATTACGACAATGATGACTTAAATTAGTCCCTGATATCACATGTTCATCTTCAAGGATTTCCACAACCATTTGCAGCTAAAAGACGAAAATAGTCCCATACATGACAGTAACACATACATTAAAATGTGCATAAATTAGAAAAAAGTTGATATAATAATTGATAGACATCATATCAAGGTTCATATAATATTGGCTTCATACAATATATATCCTGCAATATTATTATATTAAATCCTTAGATTATTATGAACTACTAGCTAGGAATGTGATGGATGCAAAATACTAACCAAACACAAGAAGGGTAGGTAATTTTCTACCAAAAGGTTTACTCACCCATCTTTTTAATCATTTGTTAGTATTAGAATGGCATGCATTTAGATTTTAGAGCATGGAATTGGCTTGATAAGTGATGACTAGTAAATATAACACAAGCTGTAATAATATCATATTAAAATTGGTAAAGTTTAATTTAACTATAAATGTTACGCTAGAATAATAATGATAATGATGTGATTAATTATAATGAAATTAAAAAAATATTAGTTAACATTAAATGATGGTGTGTGTATGTTTTTTATGTTAATTATTAAAGTAATTATTCATAATTTAAAAAAAAAACTTAAAAATTGCTGAAAAACCATTTTAAAGTTTGATAATTGCATAAATGCAACCGTTATACTCAAATGGTAATAAATGGCTAGATCTAATTTATTTTTTTGGGTGTAAATAGAAAATTTCAAACCGAGTATAATAGAAAAAAAGAATTCTAACGGTAGAAACTGGATGAGTTCAAAAAACACTAAATACTAATATTAATATATCTAGAAAGTACTAATTACTAATTAATTTTTTTGGCTAGATCTAAATACTAATATTAATATATCTAGAAAGTACTAATTAGTAATTACTACCTAAGATATCTTTCCTTTATATCAGTGTCAATACATAATCAATAGGTGATACTAATTAGTCATTACTTTTTTTGGTGTCCCTAATTAGTCATTACTGAGTCAAAAACTATTGGAACCAATAAAATAATTTACAGAGACATTTAATTTATTAGGTCTAATTTTACGTAAATAAATGTATTATATAAAATATATTGTATATATAATATCACTCTTATAATTATACACTTATTATATTATTCATTTAGGAAGAGTACAAGTAATTAATTATTTTTAATCAAAAAATTAACCAATAAAAAATAGATTATAAAATATTCACAATAAAAATTATAGAACATCGAAACCTATTAATTAAATTAAACAACTTTATATTTTTTTATAAATAAAATATCTATAATCTAAATAAATAGAATATTCAATTTAAAAGTTATTGGCTAGTGTTAATTAAATTTTTATTAATTATCTAGCATTATTATTATTATTATTATATTTAATATTACTTAACTATTTCATAAGTAATTAAAGAAACTAATTAAAATATCGGACGAGTGAAGATTGATTACCATTTCTCTTTATAAAGCCTTAAACCTTAATACTCTTCATCATCGAATACACTCTTTTCATTGCATATCCATGGCTGATGAGTCAACCCCTCTTCTCTATCAACGTAATGACTCTGATTCTTCTTTTACAGAGCCATCATTATCTCAATCACTATTACCAGAGAATAAACATCAACACCTTCCTTCTCTTAATTCAACAGTTGAGAAATGCATTGGGCAATTCACTTGGTCCCAATTCCTGCAAGCTGTTCTTGTCTCCTTTGCTTGGGTCTTCGATGCTCAACAAACATTCATCAGCGTCTTCACCGATGCACAACCATCACAAAACTGCACCATAACGAACCAAAAAGCCTCCATTATATCCGAATGGAACTTGGACCAAGAAAACTCCTTCATCACCGGCCTTCCAACTTCTTTATTCTTCCTTGGATGCTTAGCTGGCGGAATCCTCTTAGCCACGCTGGCAGATTCCTCCTTCGGCCGCAAGAACATGCTCTTCTTCTCATGCCTTTTCATGTCCCTCTCTTCGTTACTCGCAGCTTTCTCTATAAATATTTGGATGTATTCTGTGATTAAATTTCTATGCGGATTTGCCCGCGCCACGATCGGAACCTCGGCTCTGGTGCTAACGTCGGAGCTCGTGGGGAACCGGTGGCGCGGGCAAATCAGCGTAGTTGGATTCTTTTGCTTCACCATCGGATTCTTATCCCTCCCTGCAATCGCCTACGCTAATATCAACTCATCTTGGAGAAACCTTTACCTTTATACTTCGATTCCCAGCATTCTCTACTGCTTCATCGTGAAGTTCTTCGTTCGAGAATCACCACGGTGGCTTCTCGTGAAAGGAAGAAAAGAAGAAGCAGCAGAGACGTTGAAGTGCATCGCTTCAATCACTCAGAGTAACGTGAACCTAGCAATCAACGGAATGATGACGTCATCATCACGCAATAACTCAGATCTAAGTCTAACCACCGCGAACACCGACCTCTACTCCGCCATGAAGATTCTTCTGCAGAAGAAATGGTCTTCTAGAAGGTTATCGATGGTTATGGCTTCCGGATTCGGAATCGGAATGGTGTATTACGGAATGCCGTTAGGGCTTGGAAACTTGTCCTTCAATCTTTACCTCAGCGTAGCGTTCAACGCATTATCGGAGCTTCCTTCTTCTCTGATTACCTTCGTGCTTATTGATAAGTTCAACAGACGAACTGCGCTTCTTGCTTTCGCAGTTGTGAGCGGAATTTTCAGTGTTCTGTCAACCATGGAAGGCGAGGTATGGAGTCAGATTCAGATAATTATGGAACTGATATCGTTCTTTTGTGCTTGTACGGCGTTCAACGTGTATATGATATTCACGACGGAGCTGTTTCCGACGTGTGTGCGGAACTCGGCGTTGGCGATGGCAAGGCAGGCGCTGGTGTTGGGAGGTTCGATTAGTCCGTTGCTGGTGGGGGAAGGAAGGAAGAATAAGTTTGTTTGTTATGGGGTTTTTGGGTTGGTGATATGCTGTAGTGGTGTGTTTGGGGTGTTCTTGCCTGAGACAAGAGGGAGACCGCTTTCGGATACTATGGAAGAGGAAGAAGACAAAGGAAGTGATGCAGCTATCTTGCCATGAAGAACAATTACTACTCCAGAGCTAGATTTTATTTGAAGATGATAATAATAAAAAAGTGATAAATAATAAGTTAATTTTATATTTTTAAAAATAAAGTATTCATAATTTGAAGAAATAAAATATTTAATTTAAATTCTTAGTCGATATGATTAAATTTTTTTATTAGTTTGTTGTAAAAAAAATGTTAAATATAATGATGCTATATATTTGATTAAAATTTTTAACTTATTAATATATATAACCATCATCTTGACTAAAAATATTTTTATGTAAATAGTTGTTTCATTTCAAATACTTTAATCGCGGAAATATTATACTATTTGTAAATTAAAAATAATGTATAATATACATTAAAATATAAAATACATATTGAAAATAATAAAATTACACATGTATTATATATATATATTCATTATATAGTAATTAATTTTAGTGACTAATTTGATATACATATGCAATTGTTGATCACAAAAATATTTAATGGTTATAATTTTTTAGCCATAGATAATATATATAATCATAATATTCTTATTTTGGCTTTTGTTTTTATTTATTAATTATTATTGAAATAAATATATAATATTAATTGTTATAAATATATATTTATAAATATTATTTATATAAAATTATAAATAATATAATAAATATGATAACTTTATATTATCACTGCATATATTACTCATATTTAAATACAAATTTTGTAGTGTTTGATTGGAGTCCAAAAGTAGTATTATTTACTTTAAATTTGGAAAGAAAAAAAAGATATACACAAAAAATTAGTTAAAGTATTATCTTAAAAAAAAATAAAGGTACATTTGTATCATCTCTTGGTAGGTGAGTGATTCTTGTTGGTGCCTAAATGTTTAGCACTGACATTGGTAGATTAGTGCTAGGATCTGTAACCAAAATCAAGTTTTAATGTGAAATTATTAGTTTGAACTAAAATATTTAAGTATGACTAATTGATATTTTCATACAAAGAGTGCTACTAATTAAATTTGTGGTTGTCATTTACATTTATTATTATTTTACATGGGAAGAGAATTTTTTCTTTTTCAAGGGTAATTGTGTATGTGTAGATCTTTTCCTTATATTCCTATATTATTTTGGACTTCGCTACGGCCTTATTCAATTTACCAAAAATTAAAAAAAAAAACAAGGATAATTTGGGCCTTGTTGCGTTTGTATATAATTATAAATTCTAACAAGACACCTATACCCAGACCAAAAACACCAAGACACCTATACCAAAAAATAAAAATTCTAACAACACACGGTACGGTTAACCCAAAAAAAAATAAAAAGGAAAACAAGACACGGTACGAAATCTAGCAGGAGCTTTATCTTTCTAGATTCCCCACCTAGTCATTGGATTTGGATTAAGTGCATAGTTGTAAAATTCGTATCGAATTGATCGGTCCAATCAAATTTGACTTTTTTTTTTTATCGAATTTGCAATCAAACAGTCTTGAACAGTTACGAATTGCTCAAATTAACGCGGGTCAAGGCGTTGTACCGCTTATAAATGGAAGGACTCATTCCTTATGATTAGAGGTGGTATCACTAACTCTATTGGTGGATATTTAACATTATCCAATTCGCTCATATCGGATTATCAACCCTATTCGCAGCGGAGTGAGTTGAGGGTAGAGCGAATTTGTTTACGGATAGGGTCAGGGTTTAGACTCAATCATACCTTTCAACCCGCACCCAATATATAATAAATAATTTTTTTAAAAAAAATATTAGTATTGGGGATAGAACACATGATCTTTTAATTATACAAAAGAGCCTTAATTATTCAGCGAACTTCAATTTGTAGTTTTTACACATTGAATATGTAAAAGTTTCTCCCATTTATTTACATTTATAAATATAAAATTTTACAAACTCTAATTTCTAAATTAAACCTCTCATTCCACACTCTGCTGTGACAATTCTAATCTCTCTGAGTCTCAAATACTCACAGAATATCAAAAACATCATACTTTCTCGTTTTCTTCCAAGTCTCAAGCATTAAAACAACAGTTAGAATCTCAATGTTGCAACCCTTTCATCACCGTCCTTTCCTCTTACGTCGCGGCCTCACCAGTTGCAACTCGCGAAAAGGTTGGACTTAACCCTACTTTACCCTATCAATTATTAGGCCTACTAAGGATGCATGGAAAGGACGCCCCATGTGTATTGTGAATGACTCACGTCTGAGTTTCGTACCCAGAAAACAGCATCTTCATTGCCACTAAGCAATTCATAATCAAATTAATATATATACAATATACTTAAAACGTTACATAAATCGTTTTAGATTAACATATAATAATACTTTTTGTCAAATGTTAAGATAATATTTATTTTTTAAAAAAATATTATTTATAATGTTTTTCTATTTGTTTTTTAATAATTATAATATTTAATATAAAAATGAATATCATTACTATATATACAAATTATAAAAACAAATCATATATTAATAATAAATTATGTTTTCTTGACATCTATTAATATTATTTTTCTAATAAATACATGTAATAGATAATAATATAATAGATATAAACTAATTTAAAGTATTAAAATTTTTTAAAATAGTTATTTTAATATAAAAGTAAAATAAAATTACTATTATAGATTAAAAAAAATTGATAAAATTTTATAATTGAACTTATCAGTCTTTTTTTTTTTTTTGGATCTGAAACTTATCAGTCTAAGTAGACAAATTGATTCGACACCTGAGCTCTTTGCATTTCTTTGTCCTGTTTTTGCGTTTCTTTGGGCCGTAGGCCTCTTCACTTAACCAAAAAAAAATTATATATTGCATGTGTAATGACAAAAAAGGAGATCTAATAAATCCTTTTAAAGTGCATCGCAAAGGGCATTTGGTCTAGTGGTATGATTCTCGCTTTGGGTGCGAGAGGTCCCGAGTTCGATTCTCGGAATGCCCCAGTTTTTATTATTTTCATGTTTTGCCTTTTTTCTCCTACTCCTGGCACCATTTTCAGCAGTCATGTAGAACACTACTTTCATAATCATCCCAAAGTTATATTCAAACTAATATTAATTTACCTATAGCTAGATATATATGAAATTTCCACTTTATAATGAGAACACTTTTTGGATTACAAATTAAATAGAAAGTAAAAAAAAAAAAATAGTCCTTGGCGGCAGCAGGCACATACATACAAACAAAATTAATTGCTAATGGATACTAACTCACTTGATGCAACATTAGTTACTGTATATTAATTACTAGAGCACAAAAAAAAAAAAATTAAATGAACAATAACAAACAAATCAAGAGACACAACCCCAACAGCACAGAGACAAAGAGTTTTCATTCATAATAAAGAAGACATATATATATATAGTACCATTGCATTTTTTTTCTCCTCCAAATGGATAAAGATTACTACTAACCATATCTTCCTCGATGTTACATCACATACACATATATATTATAAGATCCTAAAGCTTCCATGACGTGTCCAACACAAAGACACGAATCCTTATACATACTATAATCAAAAGCTAACGCATCCAACGCAGTCTATTTGGACTCTCAATCTTCTCATTCACACCTCTATCTCTTTTGTTGACTCATTAATTAATTAGCTCACTTTTGATCCAAATTAACCTAGTGATTTCATCATATTTATATATATATATAAAAAAGAGTGCAGAAGATTAAAGTGATATTCATAGTATATTTATCATTTTATCATTATTTAATATAGTATGATTTATACTAAAAGTGAAAATCATACTCTATTTTTCTTATGATAAAAGTGATAAATACACAGATGAATTTGAAAAGAAAAAAAAAATTAAAGTCATAGCAAAGGGTTTGTTGTGGAGGAACCATAGCCGTTGATCATGCCAGGCCATGATCCATGGCTATTGAGGTACCCAAACGAGTCTTTTCCTGCATCATCAGAACAACCATGGTGATGATCTTGCTGCCATTCAAGGGAAAGAAGCTTATTAGGGTTTGGCTTCACATCAATTGGGGTATGGTTATCATCATCATCATCTTCATATGTCAGCATCATTGATCTCTGATGAGAATCCATAATATAACTATTATTATTAACACCATTGACATTGTTGTTGCACATGCCACCAAATGATGCAATTGGAGAGCAATTAAGTCCATGGAAATTAGATCCAAATCCAACATTGTTATTACTAGCCATACCAAGCATCATCATGTTTATGTTGTTGCTGTTGCTGCTGTTGTCGTTGCCGCCGCCATTATTATTCCCAAAGAAATCAAAGCTTCTAGAGCCATGAATACCGCTCTCCATGAAATCAATTGGCCTAATAACATTGTTCTCAAGCATGCCAACGTTGTTGTACTTGCTCTCCATGAAAGTACTTCCATTATTAGGGTTACCAGCAGCACCGCCAAAAATAATGTTACTAAGGTGAGAAAATTGGAGATCAGAGAAAGCAGATGGTAGTACTAGAGCAGAGGAAGAAGAAGAATGTGGTTGATGGTTGTTAGGATCATTATTACTATTGTTGTTGTTGTTGGATTGGTGTTGGTTTTTCTTGGAATTGGAGGAGGAGTGTTTCTTGTTTTTGCGGCAGCCGCCGCCGACGGGGATGTTGCGGAGGGTTCCGCCTTTGGTCCAGTACCTTCTGCAGGTTTTGCAGAAGTAGCGGGGCTGAGAGAGGCTGTAGTTGTTGTAGTAACAGAATTTGGTGTGGGTTGAGTCACAGCGAGGGCACTTTAGAGCTTGGTCGTGTGGAGGTCTCATTCTTCTCTCCATCATTGGCCTTGCCGCCGAGCATTTGATAATGTCACCGCCGCCGGCGGAAGATAATGGTGAACAAGAAGAGTCTATGCCGCCGTCCCCGGTGGCCTCCTCATGAACTGTGCCCTGACCGAAGAAAAATATATAAAAATAATTATTTTTCTAACATGTTACTTTAAAATCGTTAGATTAAATTATTATTTTAAATAAATATATCAAATTATATAACTGTTTTTAATAAATAATTTTATATAAATAATTTTATAAAAAATAGAATACATTTAAGTATTCACCTATATTATATTATGATAAATGAAGATGTGCAATTAATTTCGTATAATTGTTAGACGATAATTAATTTATTAACATATTAAATCTTTTGACAGTTCTTATAACCAACAATCTTACATTAACTCGAATTATCCTAAAAACTTAAGTTAATACTAGAAAGAAGCAAGTAAATAATTTGAACAGTGTTATGTTTTGTAAAATGACGAGGTAGGGAGATGAATGGGGGTATGTATGTACCTGGAACCAGTGAGCTGGTGAATCCATGCAGACGTGGAGAGAAGAAAAAGCCATGTATCATGAAAATGCAGAGTAGAATTGCTATGAATTATGATGGATGATTTCAACAATGGACTAGTAGTGCATATACATTAATATTGTTATATATTGCTTAGCATGCTGCGTGCATTAAGTAAATTATATTAATAATAAGGAATGGATGAAGTGTGAGAAGAAGAAGGAGAGATAGAGAGAGAGAGAGGATGAAGGTAAGGTAAGAGCATATGCGTGTGAGTGTGGATAGTGTGGTGGTGTGGTGAGGTGAATAAGAAGGAAGAAAAAGGTGAGATAGAGAGGCAGCAGTAGTGCAGGGATATGATATGATATGATGTGTTTGTGAGGCTAACTCTCTAAAACAGTCATCACAGTGTGAAATGTGAAACTCCCCCGTCGGTGACAACAATGGTGGGCCTCTCCTTGTCCCTATAATCCCTATAAGCCCCTCACAACTGACAACCACAAAATTGAGCTGCTTTCTAATTTTTAATTATTTTTTAATTAATATTTTTTTATTTATTTGTTTATAAAGACAGAGAGGATTTTCTTTGTTAATTCATTATTTTTAAAAGTAATGCTACGAAATCAATGTTAATAAGTTATTACGAAGTCAGTAAATTCAATTAGGGAGATGATATGATTGAAAAAAGGGACGAAAAAGAGAGAAGAAAAGGATATTGACTATTATTGTTTTCATTGTTTTCACTTCTTTCTTTACAAAATCTAGAAAACAGAAAATACTGAAAATAAAAACAAAAAATAAAAATACAAACCAAACACATTAGTTACTTATACTTTCTCGTAATGATATTGCATAATATTTTGAGTTGTTACATTTTTTATCAATATATATAAAGTGATTATTCATTTGAAAATAATAATTAAAATATTAATACATATTATATTAAATAATTTAATTAAATATATCAAATTAAATCATCTATTTTTTACTTATGTGAATATATTCGCTCATTCATAATAATATATTTTATCTTTGAAATAGTCAGCTTTAAAATAAAAGAGGACGTGATTTTACAATATTCCCAAACATTTTTAACTAATAAATACTAGAATGTGGATTTACCCGTGTAATGACCTTTTCTTAGTGTGATGAACGAAAGATGTTAAAGCTTCTAATACATTGGTACTATAAATTCATTCTTCTTTTAAGATTAATTTATAAAAGGATGGTATTTAATTTGAATTCAACTCTAAAAATTAACTCATCAAAAATAAAAAATATTACATTCTAGGAATAATCGTTTAGACATAGTAAACAATAATAAATGAAAATATCATATTAAAATTGAGACTAAGTAGATTTAACTCAACTCTATAATAAAAATTAACTTATGTAGTGAAAAATACTTTATTTATAAATTTTCAAGAAATCATATCGTTGATAAATGTGAGACTTTTAATAATTTTCGTATATAATATATGCGAAAAGTTCAATAATTTTACTTTTCAATTTATATTAGTCATTATTTTTATTCAATAATTCAGTATATTTGACCTGATGATTTAATACTTTTAGTCTAATCTCAAATAATTTAGTAGTGTACTTTTAATCAATATATTTTTAAATATCATTATTAATTAACTATTAACAAAAAAATTATACTGATTTTATAACACTGCTATAATATATTAATATTTTGGTTTATCTCTGAATCAAATTTTTTAATAATATTTTTTGATTTAATAAATTTAAATTGAGTTTGTTATTAATTAATAAATTATTATACATACACCATAAAGTTTAAATTTTAGAAAAAAAATCATAAATTTTAAATCTGCACATTTATTTAAGCAAACAAATAAGTTGAGCATTAGACTTTGCATTAAACAAATCTAAATTGGATTAAATATATTTGTTGGATGAAATTTAAAAATAAAAAATAAAAAAGTGTAGGGTAAGAATTGAGTGTTGCTGAGTTGGGAGAATTTAGATCCGTCGATGAAATCATGGTGGAAGTAGTACTAGATTTGGTTCACAAAATAATAGGTTTGTAGGTGATGTGACATGAGCAGAGAAATGAGAATATTTGGGTCCCCGATAAAGAACACATACATACCCAAAGAGAATTTAAAGAGTATTATTATTGTTGTTTTTTGGACCCACTCAACCTCCTCCCACAAGCAAGGGATATATTCTCATCATCACATGAATTCTCCTTCATGCTTCTCATGTGCCTCCCTATCTATTCTTTCTTTTTTTCTAGACTAGATCCTCTCTCCTATGCAAATCTAAATCTATTCCTTATATTGCTTCTTTCATTTTCTATTGTAGGACTCTCTATTCTGGAAATTTATTTATAAGCACTCTTGTTTATATACATGTATGTTCATTCATCTGATCTCATATACTGGTTATTTAGTGAGTCAAACACAAATTCTTTTACTATTTTCAAGAACTGTTGTATATTTTTTATCGTGTGAAATATATCATTCTTTATAATATTTTTATAAGAAAATCGTAATATAGGTAATTCAGTAATTTTAATTATAAAATAATTTTATAATATATATATATATATATATATATATATAAAATTAAGATTACTGAATTATCATAAATTATAAATTATGTAGCACCTAAAATGTTTCATATATAATATAATATGATAAAAAAAATATTTATACTCACATCACTAATACAAAAGATACATTGCAGCCGAGGGCATAGTCCAGTGGTGAGTGATACTCCCACAAGTAGCTGCAACATCAAAAGGCAGGGACCGATTTCCCTTATGAAAAAAAAAATGTGTGTGGGTGTGTGTTATGGGTAACTATATGTCACATATGTCCAAAAGAAATAAAGACACATTCTAATTCTTTTAACTTGAGTCTAACAAATAGATATAAAAATGTTATTTATATGTACATTACCAAATTAATTATCTAGGTTTAAATTTTAAATTATTTTATGCTAATTTTTTTAGGTTTAACAAGAATTAAATTATATAAATCTTTTGGTCATAAAAGCTTTGAGTGTTTAATAATGTATTATAGAAACTTTCATTATTATATCTCACAACATATAAATACATATCTTATTATTTTACAGAGATTTTTTTTGTATATTATATATTTTAAATAAATGCTTAATTTGATTATTATTTTTAGTATGCACTTGCTATTGATAATTTATATATAGTATAGTAGTTGTATTTGAATAGGATGTTAATTTCATGCACCACCGTATATACATACCAAGTATATACACATGACATGAATAATGTATTCATAGTATGTATTCCTCCTCGTATATTCTCTAATAGATATGATAAATTAAATGAAATTAATTCAAAGTTTGAATAATATTTGAAAAGAGGGGGGATGGGGGAATAAACTTGAAAAAGCTTTAAATGAGAAGGATGATACCAGAAAGAGAAACTAATAAGATGCTATCCTATTTACATATCCAGAAGTGAGTAGAAAGAAGGCAAGGTGAGTGAGGCACTGAATAACAATAATCTATCAACTACGGAAACTTCTATAAGTTGCCGTATTGAAGTGTTGGACACTTTTGTTATTCTATAATTATGAATAGCATCATTATAATAAATATAAATATTATAATTGATACTATGAAACTTATTTTTTTTAAAAAAATTAACTAAAAAAGATTATTGACAAAAAAAAAGAAAAACTGCCATGAAGAATCAACTTTACAAATATTTTGCTTTATGTGTTTCTAGCCAAATTAAGCATGCATTATTATTTGACGTATTATCGTATCGCGTATCGTGCTGTGTTCCGTATCTATGTCCGTGTTCGTATTTTATTAAATAACAACAATACAAAGTGAGTATTTGTATAAAAATATCTTTGTATTATAAATTCAAAAGATTTGATATATTTGAATTTTGACTACTAATAATAAATATATTTAATTAGATATTCTAACCATTTAAGATATCATATTCACATAGTTATTTTCGAATATATATATATATATGGACCCCTCCAAGTTAACATTATACTAGTAGCACCCGGAACCAATGAATTCTTTTTCGATAAGTATATACACCTATATATTCTTTTCAACAAAAATAATTTTTATCTTTTTTATTATATTTTAAAGTTTTTGTATTATATTTTATTATTTTTATATTTAAAATTTCTATTATAACACCTTGAAATAACGTCAAGTCAGCTTAAGTCTAAATCAACGTCACTACAGGTTGTTAAGTTGCCAAAGATGATAGTAGTAAGTATTAATTGAAAGAAGTATATGTTGACTAGGAGCCACAAGAGTCATTCGTAACGAAACAGCGTAGAGTCAGAAGATATATACAAGATCGTCGAAAGGAAAGTGATACGCTCGTTCGTAGGGAAACAAGATACATAGGTACGCATACATAACGATATTATTCTAAAAACACACAGTTTGTGGCGGTGGCATCCACCATATGTGGATAAAACCACATTAAACACAAGTATCTAACACACAAGTCTAGCCGGTTACAGTATGTCTCAGATACATCAGAGAACAGAGATTTATTACAACATTATGTCCTAAACAAAAGACAGAACATAAGCATTCGCCTTCCAGCACAGCCTCAGCATAAATAGCTCTCTAAGGAGCACTAGGACCTGCATCTGAAAAATTACAACAACAACGGAGTGAGAACCCAATGCTGCCAGGTTCCCATTACGGAATAAGAGCCCAAAGTGTAAGGCGTAACTTTACCTGAACCTCATAGTTATGACACCTTAATAAGTACAACATATAATCAGCAAGCACAAGCAATTAATCACAAATAGTTCACATAGCAAACAATACATATAGGCACACCCAAGCAATGTCACGCAAGATGTACATGATGTATGCCTGCCCTATGGCTAAGATGAGCTTATCCGGTCGGTTATTTTAGCCAACCCGACCGATCCAGTATATATCCCGGACCACTATCGGACGCACTTCCCTGAGGACAACCTATCCAATGCCCTGAACGTTTACGTTCTTTCTCATTTATATATATGGGAGTTTCAATATCATATACCCTTATCCCTCCAAAGCAAGCCGAGACGTTAGCTCGAAAGCCCCTCATGTCACTTGCTTGGTGAGCCGAGATGTTAGCCCGAAGGCCCCTCATGTCACCCACCGTGGGCCGAGACGTTAGCTCGAAGGCCCCTCATGTGCACCCACTACTTCCGATAGTCCACAAGATTCTAGGCAGGTCACGTCAGTTTTCAAACCCGCCATATCACCTAGCTTGCGTAATCATTCATTCATACATATAGCTGCATCGAATGAACTCAAGTGGAACACTAGGAAGTGGATACCAACCCTTTAAATTCACTTTGAAACACTTGGTTTGGTGGTCCTGGACCCTAGAATCGATTCTCAAAGGTTACGAATCGATTCTCTGAAGAAAATTTACAAATATTTCGTTCCAGGGAAAACTTGAATCGATTCACAAAACATCCGAGTTGATTCGCCACACTTAGAAAAATCAGAGTTGACAATTTTGGGTAAGACGAGTCGACTCCAGGACTCTAAGAATCGATTCTAATTGCCAATTTCAAAAACAGTTAGCATCTGTCCAAACTTGAATCGATTCTCAGCCACTTCGAATCGACTCGATACAATTGGTAAAGTTAGTTTCAAGTTTCGCAAACATCGAGTCGACTCTGGCAACCCACGAATCGATTCTAATTGTAAATTTTGAAAGCATTTCGTCTCTGTCCAAAGTTGAATCGATTCTGTGAAGAATAGAGTCGATTCGCAGTGCGAAAAGTTCATAAATTTAAGCAACCCAGAACGTACGAATCGACTCCCTGAGCAGGAGAATCGATTCATACGCTGCAAAATCTACAGAAAACAGTTTTGAAACCAAGTCCTTCCAAACCAAACCAAACCATTCCTCTTCAACACAATTCCAACAAACCATATCATCTTAAATCATTGTTTTCAGCCATATATATCATTAATATTCATCTCAAATCATTTAAATACATATCCATCCACTTCCTATACCACATTACATCCATACTCACACAATTGCACCACACACAAGTCACAAACAAGCATGTATGTCATATAATCACAACAAACAAGCATCACCACTACGTTTTCATGCAATTTTACGCATTAAACTAAGGAATCTTACTCCATACCTCTTGTAGTCACTCGAATTTATCACCGTGGAGCACCGGAACAAGCTACACCTAGTCAATTATCAACTTGATTCTCATGAAGCAAGCTTCTACAACGGTTCAACCTCGAAACTCCGGCTTCAAACGATATCTACTATCATTTACATCAACCCAATTTCAGAAGTTCATCATGACCTTGAATTATGGAGCTAGGGTGAGTAGAAGAGAATTTGAACCAAGAAAACCTAAGCTCTTAGCTCCACAAGTGGTATGTACTCGAAGGCAACGGAGAGAGTTTCGTGTAGCCGTCGACAGAATAGCAATCGGAGCTCCGGTGTGAAAATGGTGATGAATTGAAGATGGAGTGTTGATGTGGTTTGATGAGAGTGAATGAAGGTGTGTGTGTGAGTATTGAACGTGTAGTGCATAAGGGCAATGTGTTGTGCTGTTGGTGTATAAGGGACTGTGTGTCATGTATTTGGCTGTTGTGTCATGGGTGAGTGCTCATGTACTTAAGTTGGTCCAAATCGGATCAACTTTAACGTTAGGTATACGAATTTCTACTCCAATTACCTCCCAAATTATAATTACGTTTCGTTTTAAATACCGGAATATCACATTTATAATAAACTTAATTATTTTTGTTCTCAATATATAAACTTATTAAATATAAAAATACATAAATAAATACATAAACATCTTAGATAAAAATTTTGATATCATGTTAAAAAATATTAAATCTAATCTAATATAGAAATAGTTAAAAAATGATAAATATTTCGTACTTAAGAATACTTAAAAATTTTATTTTTGTATATATCTTTAAAATAAAGATTTGACTTATAATAATATATGTATCTTGTTTGAAATAAGAATATAGATAATTAGATAAATAAATAATGTCTTTCTTTTTGTCTCTCACTTTCTTTTTTGTTCCCCATAGGGTGTGGTCGTTTTCCTAGCTCCCTGCTTTAGCACAAAGAATTGGATTATAATAATTATTTCAATCATAATAATAAGCATGTGGTATCATTGCTATTCAGTACCTGTGTCCCCTTCTAGGTACTTGCATTGCATTGTTACTTGTTATTAGTTAGTTTCTCTGATCTTCTGTTATAAGAGCAATGAAAAAAGCACTTTCAGAGACTGATCATCCAAATGATGATGATGAGTACAATGCAGTTATCACCACCATGCATTATGCATTGGGTAGTAGTGCTTCAATTCTTGGTTGTTGGTAAATGTTCACTTTTTAAAGAATTAGAAGAAGAAGAAACAGTTACAAGTTAGAACTGAAACACCAATTATTGCAATGATGAGTAGTTTTTCTTTTCTAATCAATAAACATTAAAAGGAGAGATAGTAAATGGATTATGGTCTATATTTTTTTAGATATTTTTTTTGGGTTTGGTTTTTCATGGTGAATGAGAATGAAGTTTGTTTATTTGGATAATTTTCTATTTTATTTTTACGATATTTAAGAGATTAATTATTAAATTTTTGGTTTGATGAATATTCTTATAAAAAAGTATATATATTTGGAATAGAACGTATATACTTAAATTATCTGCCAAAATTAATATTAATGTAAAAGTATATTAAAAAACTAAATTATACATATAGAAATATAATAGTTGATCTTAATTAATGTTCCAAAATTATATTTTTATTGTGGGTCCAACATGCATTAACACCTGGTCTATATTATTTTGTTACACTATAAATATAAGTAAATATATATAATCTTTAGACTTTAGGCATCTTTAGATTACAAATAATACAAAACATTAATTGAGATTTCTAATTAATAGAATTTTCAAAGCTATATAAATGTAAGCATGATTAATATTTACTAAAATTATTCTTAAAAATAGTTATTTATTACATGAAAGTTTTTTCTTTAAAATCCTTAATTAACTGTGACCCTAAATAAAGTTAAAGATAGCTACTATATAAAGTGGGCAGGAAAAAAAAAACAAAAGAAATAGAGAAAAAACCAAAAACACAAAGAATAATTTAGTAGTGTGTATATACATTTATTGTAGTAAAAGGAAGAAATCCAAAGGTTTGTATCCCCTTTTATAGCATCTATATCTTTCAGATCTACTTTTTACATATATATATATAAGCAAATATTACGAAGATGAATTATTTTAGAATGGTAATTTAAATTCAGTTAACTTCATATGAAATTATTATTTAAAATTATTAGATTATATTTTGGTCAAATATATAATTCATTTAAAAATAATTAACAATCAACTTCACATAAAATTAACTGCATTTGAATATTCACCCTATTTTATATTTACATTTTATTTTAACTTGTAATTTTCAATATTCTTAAAAGATTGTGTATTTATGCAATTTTTAGCAAAAATTAAAATAAAAGAATATGAAACACAAACTTCATTCTCAAGCTATGTGATGGTTATTTTTTTACTTCCCACACCTGAATTTGCTTTTCTTTGATCTTCTTTTATTTGTTATCTTTATTCTTTTAATTTCTTTCTTTCTTTTTCTTAAAGAAATCATCAAGTGAAAGTTCAATTCGGGAAAAAGGCCAAGTAACACCAAACAAATTTAAAAGCTGGAGTTTTTCTAAGAAATATTTTTTAAAGCGGGAAATTTTTTTGGATTTTTTTGTGTGATGAATAGAAAAATGTAAGAGTTTTTTCCCCTCATCGGAATTAGATACTTCTCATCTCATCTCATCTCATCTCATCTTATTGTTATTATTTTTTTTTTGTCACTTTTCTGTTTTGTTAAGAGGGTATAGATTATTTAATTAATTAAGTATATACACATTATAGCACGATGTTAACTTTTCCTTTATTCACTTTCTTTATAATAATGTGCTCAGGCTAATTATATAATGATGTCATTTAAATATTCATCAAAAGAGATAGATTGAGAGTTAATTGAATATTAAATGTAGTGTATATATAAGAATCTAAATATTAATTAAAGTACAAATTATGCATTTGAAATAATGAAATAATATCAACGTGGAGTATGTATGATATATATAGTTTAATCAATTTGGATGATGAATGATGCAAGTATACTACATAGATTTCTAACTATTAAAAAATTGGGATAAAGAATTGTTCGAGTACTCTGAGTTAAATATGAATTTTGACTATTTATTTTAATATTTGAAATATTTTATTTCGATTTATTTTACTTTTTCTTTTAATGTTCAATTTTTTTCTTTAAAAATATTCATTTTCCGATCCATTTTGATCTTTTAAGTAGTGACAAAAATTGTAACACAAAATAAAATAAAATGTTTAAGATCCATTAAAAATAAAATATTTTAGATATAACCCAAAATTATATTATTAAATTAAAACTTCATCCAAATTAAACATACATCATATATTATTTATCCTAAAGAAATATCTGATTTTACTTTAAGCTCCAAATGTGTTTAGTTAGATCCTTGAATATCCACCTACATCTACAATAATATACTAATACACAATTATATACTTCATTCAAATTGCTTGGTTATAAAATTGATGTGTTTGTGGTCCTTGACTCCTTGTTATGATGTTATGGTAAAAACATTCGAACACTTATTATTATATACCTCGTTATGGGTGCAGTCAATTATTTGATTTTGATGGCTCTTTAATTAGGACCAACTCAAGGTATCAGCCCCCACCATGAGAGTTTCTTTTCTATCTTCTATAATCTATCCCATAGTTTTTTTTTTTTTTAAACAGTATTTCCAGCCCAACCCTATAAATCGACTATTATTTTCACTTAAATTTGAATTTTATTTAAGAATTTACCATAAATTAATAAATTACTATATGCATAAAATAGAATTTAAACTACTAAAACTTGCTTAAACAAATTAATAAATTAGTTGTTAAACCAAACCAAGTTAATTTCTATTCAAGAGTTTCTTTATTCTGTGTTTATTATTACACACTAATGATGCTGCTCATCATAAAGATAAAAACAATTTATTTTAACGAACAGAAAGCTAAATAATTAAGTCTCACATATAACATATTTGTATAATTGGAAAATGAGATATATATATATATATATCCGTTATATAAATCAAATCATAAAGTTCCAAATATTTGAATAGCTCCGGATTGAATTGTTGATTTTTGCCAGCATAATATATAATTATATATTATATATGTGAAGAAGGAGAAGTACATTTCTTGGGGCTAGTGTGAAAGAATCTGCATTGTTCAAAAGCAAGATATATGGTCCAAATATTTGTCTCTGGTCCTGATGTTGCAAGCATGGAGAATAATATATATAATTAAATACCGCTTTTTAATTAATAAAAATTAATTAGAAATTAGTCATATTTAAAATTCATGTTGGTTGGTTAATATATATTTTTCTAGATTTATATATCCAATTAAATAAATGAATGACGATGATCGAGATCTATACGTTTCTATCTGGAATATATAATTCTTTTGGTCCATGTGCTTGTTTAATTCTTTTGGATCTAAATTTAAACATCGAGAATGCATTTTATATAGAAATTAAAGAGTAGTCACATATATACAAAAACTTTAGCTTCACCCACCACCACCGGGTTTTGTGTGCCTCTTTTTGTAATGCATCATGCATGTTATTCTCTTGAATCTTGATGCATGACATCTACTATATATATTATGTAAGTAAAGCAAATAATTATAATTTAAAGCACTATATATTATTAGTTGATATTACTTTTCGATGTTATTCTCTAATCTTGAGAGATTTGAATATATATATATATATAATATAATATATAATATACAGTAATATTATATATATCATTGTACATATTCACACACCGTTTAATAATACGGAAAAATATAAACACTAACATAGAAAAATAAAATTTTTTATTTTAATGTTTATATTTCTTCGTGTTGCTAAATAGTGTATATAAATATATACAATAATACACATAAATTAATATTGTAAAACTAATCTATGTATAATACTGTACATAGTACAATATATGTTGGACAATTCTACTATGAAGAGAATTTCTCATGCATTCAATGAAAATCACTCATTGCTTTTATTTTAAAAATAAAATAAATACTTTACATCATAATAATATTAATCCAACCGTTCATCATATAAAATCTTCATCTCTTCATCATTATCCTCTCCACCATAACAATCACCTTATATGTTATGGTTACGTAAATAAAAGCATGCGCACGCGCGACACTGCGAACGGAGAGTGCGGCGAAGAGGCAAATATAGGTAAGAGATCTGAACTCAACCAAAAGCAAATTCCCAGTTATATGGCCTTTGTTTTCTTCTGCAGATGCATTTCTCCTTCAAAACGAATCTATATATGGGGTACAGGTGCAAAACAATATCTTTGATAACTTAACATATATTATAGGAAAACTTTCGAGGACACCGATATACCATCCTTGATTTTAATTAAGAAAAAATATAAAATATATATAAATTAAAATCAACGTTAAAAATTAAAAGTTAATAGTATACTGGTGTACCGATATATTTAATTTTTTTATATTATATTATAATTTGTGACTTAAAGATTTATAATTCAATTTTTATTTTTATTGAATCTTAAAATAAAGAATTTAATATAAGATAAATAAGAGAAAAAAACGTTTATATGAAAAGTTAACATAAATCCAATAACTTGACATATTAGAAATATAATAATTTATATAGTTTTTTTCTTATTAGCTGAAACCGATAACTTGACATTTTTATTAAGTAAATATATAGCAGATAATTCATTAATCTTCTTAAGCTTAAGTAAGAGTCACAGTTCCCTTCCAACTAAAATTAGTCAAATTTTTTATAACATTGATCCATTATGGAAATATTAGATATTAACTACGTACTAGTGTTGTTTAATTTGAATCTTAGGTGCATTATATTTATTATTGTTGGTTGTTGCTTTTTGTGCCCTAGTTTGTTGTGTAGCTAGCAATATAGGTGAGCGAGAATGATGCTGATAATGATCAGTGTTTGTTTGTGTTACAGTTTTCTGATATTTATGCATCCTTTGGCTTTAGAGGACCCACTAACTTACTCAGCAACCGACATCCATCATCTTCATGTCCCTCTTGTTTGCTAACATTGACTCTCATATTCAATAAACTCTTCTTGCATGGGAAATTGTGGATATCTGTACCCTA
Source organism: Stylosanthes scabra (assembly GCA_036250425.1). Classification (NCBI taxonomy): domain Eukaryota; kingdom Viridiplantae; phylum Streptophyta; class Magnoliopsida; order Fabales; family Fabaceae; genus Stylosanthes; species Stylosanthes scabra. The sequence goes on along the minus strand of JASCZI010181284.1, from coordinate 122,335 downwards.
CTGTGATGTAATATAGATACGGTATACCGGTATTTCAGCACTTTTAACGGTTGATCTTAATTATATATTGATTTTATAATTAAAATAATCAAGATCAATGACTAAAAGCGATGAAATACTAATATGCTGCACTTTTCGTGATATACAGTATAATTTTTCTATAGTTATACAGTTCATTTTTGTTTTCTTTTTCTATACTAGTTAATAAAAAAAATTTGTCAATGGCCCTAAATTGAATTATCACGTTAACATATTAATTTAGTGTAAATATATATATATATATACTGGATAAAATAGAACAACGTTTTTTGTGTTGTCTTCAACGAAATCATATGAATGAGGTCATTGTAGATTTCTTAGTTAGAATATTATTTTGTAATGATAAATAAATCCATACGTGCATGAGGCTGGGTCACTGTACTAGGAGTTTAATTAGAGTTCATCAAGTATATATACATGTGTTTTTCTTTGTCGGACAGTTAACAATTTTTTCTTTTACAAAATTACTACATAAATATAAAAAAAAAATAGTCACCAAATTAATTACTATAATATATAAATACTAATTTTTATATTAAACACAATTAAAAAGTTATAAATTCATATGATGAAAACAAAGAGGGCTTTTATTGATTGGCAATATTTACCTCTTCTTATATTTGAATTTGACATTTTTAACTCTCTAAAAACATTTTATTGTTTTTTACTTGATTTTACTATTTGATTAGTGAGTCATTTACACCGACTACATAAAGTTTTACACCAAAACTACTTAGCAATATTCTTTTATTTGGCTATTATTACCCTGTAACAATTTTTCTTAACACAAAAAATTGAATAATTTTATTTATACACCAAAATTAGTTACTAAATTAATCAATAATATATTTTAAAAATTGAACATGAGCTGCCAGCCTGCCTCTTAAATCCAAATGCCACATCATGTTTTCTTTATTTTTTGAACAATTTTTTTTTTATTTTGGACGTGTACAAAACTGATTTTTGTCAAGTGTCTGCAAAACTATTTTGTTTTGGGTTTTTGGTAAACTAAAAGTTATATAGTTATATTTGTTTTTCTCAACTGATGGGCTTGGACCATGCGTGATGCCAAAAACTATCTTAAATGAATTCTGAATTCCTCAGATCCAACATTATTTTTTTCTAAGTTTCTATTATTTTTGGATTTGGATTTTTCTAAGTTTCTAACTGAAACATAGATTCAAGGCCCAAAAAGAAAGAAAGGAAAAAGAAAAGAAAAGAAAGTTGCTCCCAAAAAAAGAGGAAAGAAAAGAAAGGACATGATCTAATTTTTTTGGTGAATAAGAACATGATCTAATTAGAGAGTGCGAAATAATCCCCGTAGATCTAATTATTACTTTCTTATTTATTTATTTATGAGTTTAATTTTGATGTACTGTAAAGAATTTTACACAGTTATTTAATGAGATTGATGCATTTATTTGATTTTATAAATAGTGAACTTGAAAATTAATTGTTTTTGATGATGTGGTAATATCTAATTGGATATATGTGTAAAACTCTTTTATACTAACGATACATGAAAATTAAATTAAATTCATTATTTATTTATTTATGGTAGCACTTTAATCTTAATTAGATTTATTTTATTTTATTTAAATTTATTTCTTTCAAAAGTTTTAAATTTTTAATCAGACTCTGACTTATTTTTACTATTTAATTATTTAGTATTTAGGAGAAGCGAATTAGCATAAACCCTGCCAAAATCATGCGTTTCCAAGTCTCCGTCATCTTCTACTTCCTTCTCCGGAGCCTATAAAAGACCAAGACCCTTCGCTTTCCCGCCATAAAAAAAAACAGTGAACTCTCCTCTCAAAGTTCCGAAACCCTAGCTTCCACATTTCACTGCGAAAACCTCTTCGATCGGCTTCGATTCTCTGCATGCTCACTCCATTAATCCTTCACAGTGCGCCGCGACAATGGCGACAACAGTCACTTCCAGAGATGTTCAAGAAATTGTATTCAAGCTCTCTTCCGATAAAGTCAAAGCTCGCGAAGTAACTTAATCTTTTCAACCTCTTTTAATCGCTGTTCGAGACTAATAATTTGCTGAAATTATGCGTTTGAAGAAATGTTTCGAATCTGATTTGGATTAGGAAAATTAAAAAGAAACTAAAAGAAAAAGAGGAATGTTAGTGTGTTTGCTGTTAACGTTGTTGATGAGACGATGAGCTTAGTGTTTAGATTAATATTGCGTTGGCTGCAGTTGTGACAAGCTTATAGTAAATTGAACCTGAGTAAGCAACTTTGATGCTATGGTGAGATCGCGAGAAATCCTTTTATGCTAGTTAGAGTAAGCTAAAAGAGTGATTTCTAGTTTATTAAGAGTTCAACAGTTCTGCTATTTGTTTAGATAGATAGATAGATATAGAGAGAAAAACAAACAATTAGAGGAGAGAAGTGTTGGATCATTAAATTAAAAGTGATATTTATTTATGTTTTGCCTAAGAAAAATGTGACACTTTGGACCAAAAGACTGATATTTAACGATACACGTGTATGTGGTTTGCAATGAATTGATGTTCTTTCTTTGTTCCTGGCTGCTGAAATCAGTGAATTCAGGGATAACTAGCAGCCTGTTTTGCCTGGATAGAAATTGTGATACATTTCATTTCTTCATTTTATGTTATCATGCCGTGTTTTCAACTTGATTCAGCTACACTGTATTCACTATTGGATTACTTTTGGTCGTGCACATTCTCCTAGAATTATCATTTATGTACTTGATTTATCATCAATATTGTTGTGTCAAATATTACCAGGAAGGGATCAAGTTGTTAAATACTTGGTTAGAAGGGGAAAGATCATATAACTTCTGCAAATTTATTGGATTGAATACTACAAAACTTAGACCAGACGAAGTTCCCCACTGTAAGTTCATTATTATATGTGAATCAAACTTGTGTTTCGTTGCCATACAATATACATATAATAATGTTCGATGTAAGTTGTATATCTTATGGAACTTTTTACTTTTTAAATTTTCTATTGGCAGCTGAAACTTGGCCCTTCCTCATATCTCTACTTATTCAATGTGCATCATCTGAAATATCATCGAGTAAGCGGAGAAATCCCAAGATAATATATGCAAAGACTCTTAGAGTTGTTGTACAACGAGCTGAAGAAGCTAAAAATTCAGGTCAGTTTAGTTTAGTTGTTAACAAGCTTAATCCCCCCCTCCCTCTCCCCTCCCTTATGATGAGAAACTTGTAACAGATGAGCCTTCAAGCTCTAAATTTTGATGTGCCTAGA
>JASCZI010181284.1:107889-118904 GCA_036250425.1 Stylosanthes scabra | reverse complement strand
TATATATATATATATATATATATATATATATATATATATATATATATTAAGATTTAGATTTTGTGCTGCGTTTAATTTTTTGATTTTGGATAAACAGCTAATAATGTAAGTAAATTTCAATTCACAATAACCTTATGAGATTCTCTCTCTCTCTCTCTCCCTCTCTTAAATTTATTAATGTAATTTTATTCATTGTTGTTTTTTAATGATTTAAGAGATTGGGTAAATTTATACTGCTTTTTCCTAAACATGCTCACATTATATTGCTTCTCTTTTTTAAATTTTACACTCCCATCTTGAGAGATGATTTTTTGTGGTAACTTTGTAAAGTTGTCATGCTTTGACCAATGAGCCTCTTAGAAGCTGGATTTTTCCATCTGTCTCTTATTCCTTAGCACTGTTGGCTATTGGTTTTAAATACCTTTACCATTATTTTTGAATTTTCAGAACATGAAATGAAGATGTAGGGGCGAAGTTGCAATGTTGATAATTGGAGTGTTCAATACTTCTTTTTTTCATCAAAAGTCTAACTGTAGTAGGGGTGTTGAAAACTATTTTCTGGTGATATTTAAGAGTTGTAATGAGAGGAAGACTATCCCTAAGAGGGTCTTCGTTGTTTTATGTTCTAAGAAATTTGTTCACTTCAGAATAAAAGGACATGGAAATTTCTCTGTATTTAATGCTGGGCCCAGATTATATAATGGAGACAAAGCTAGGAGAATATGCCTCAAAGCAATGTAACATGCAAGATTGAAGGAATTCGAGAAATCTTTTGCTGCGTTTTTTCTATTTGTCTTGTTGTACAATGGTGTGCTTTCATTTAAGGCATAGATTTGTAGAAGTCTCAAAATTAATCATTTTTAAGGATTCATTGTATAGTATTCTTCTAGTAATAATTTGATTACTGCCTCATCATGGACTATGATTGCTCATTTAACAAGTGCATTTACTCAATATGGTCCTTCGTTTTCTATTTTATGGAAAAGAAGAAAAGAAAAAGAAAAAAGAAAATTTGTATATGATTTCTATTTTTAATGATTGTTTATACTTTTCATGGTCTATTGTTTTGAATTTTTTTCTTAATATCTACTGCCACCATGGAGTATGTTAAACCTATCTTAAAAATTTTATATTTTGAAGCACCTTCCAGGCTTCCATTCCCTTAGTTACTTGTTTTGTACTGTTTTTTAGGAAAAACTCTGCCGTTGTCATCTGTGGTTAAACCACTTTTTAACCATGTTTGGGAAGTCCTGAGTAATGTTCCAAGCTTCCAGTTAGAGTATGGAGTTATCCTTCGACATCTTTTGGCAGTTGGTGATTATAGTTTTCAGATGAAGAAACGGATTTACTCCAGTAAGTTTCTGTAATTGAGGCATGCATTATCCTCTCATCTTGTCAACATGATCATTTTAATCTTTTATATTCATGGTTTGTTTGTTTGTTTTTTTTTTGTTTTGTTTTGTTTTTCACTTTTGTGTGTGTGTGGCAAGATTTGGTGTTTCTGTACATTGAGAAGGTTGAAGCAAGCTTGAACGTGAAAGATATTAGTCACTATACTTCCAAGGAGGAGGTCTTCCGCTATATATTGACACTTCATTCTCTTTTGGAAAATCCTCCTGGAGACTATCCTGATAGCATAAGAGAAGACCTTGTTAAGGAGTTTGTTAGGATCTGTTCGTTGATCAGGTACTCTTAAGTTGCTCTCATTTTATTTTAACTTTGCCTCTGCTATTATCTTCTGCTATGGTACAATATATCTTCTCTTGGTTTCTTTCTTCAGGGAAGAGGGAAAGATATCACGCAAGCTTGTTGAGTGTATTAATACATATTTGTTAAATGATGGTCCAAATTTGGGCTGTCAGTTGTTGGAGATTCATAATGCTATACAGCACTTCGTGTTTCGCTGTTGGCTGACAACACATGATCGAGTGCTTAAGGTAAGGTATCTTACCATTGCATTTTAATGCAAGGATTAAACTTATAAATTGTTTTTGATTTTTTTTTTTGAACCCAATGTCTGTTACAGGATTCACTTATATTGTATGCAAGGATACAATTAAATTTGATGAGGGATGCTGCTGATAGTTGTTTACTGGTGGAACAGCTTTTGGATGTGGTTTGTAAGGATCTTGATCAGGGTAGCATGTCTTGTACTTCAGTGCCTAGGTGAGTGTTTCTAATTTCTAAATTCTAATGTTCATATCTTATATATTTGATGCTGGATTTTTCTGATAGCCACCAATGATTGCAATGAACTTTCTGGCAGGGGAGATGGAAATAAAGATGATAAACTTGGAGCTTTGATTAGTTCACAGTGTGGCTTGGTGGAGCTTGCGGCAGTTCTATTCTATCGGGTAGTTACTGTAAACTCAGTCATCGCTACCATACTCTGCAAATTATTTTTTCTGATACGATTAGTAACATAAGACACCGCTGGTTTAGTTATGCGTTCCATTTCTGCCTATTATGTGGAGTTATCTACATACATAATTTACATGTAGTGTTTCTGTATAGATTTTAAGCACAATGCAATTTATTTTAGGTGATTTAGTAAATGTGGTATTTTCTTTCTTGCTATAAGAATTTGCATATTTCTGGCTAACCTGATTTGTTCATCAGGTTTGCCTTAAAACGTCAAGAGCATCATTTAGCGAAAAACGGGCCAAGAGGGAACCTTCTGCTGGGATTATGAGGGAGGCACTCATGCAAGGCAAATGGCTATGGTAATATACAGGCTGAGTTGTCGGTTGCACTATGAAACTCATTTTCTTTTTTGTCCCCAAGAAAACAAAAAGTGAATGTCATGATTGTTTGCCTCTATAAATTTATACTTTCCGTATTTATTAACTTGTATAGGTTAGTAGAATATAAAGTGCGGTAGAGGTTGTTAGATATGAAACTAGTTACGTGTTTCTACTTAACAACTTAAATTTTATGACATGGTATTAGGGTCTCCATGACTTAAAAGGTCCAGAGTTTGATTCAAGTGCTCCCATTCTTTCAAATAAATAATAATAAAAAATAATTTTAGTATGAGTTAAGATGGCGTTGTGCATTGTTTATGCTTTAAGTCCAAAAGAACCTCTTGTATGAGGAGATATGTTAAATATAAAATCATTCATGTGTGTCTACTGTAGTTTAGTATTTAGTAGAGATGGTTTAAATACATAGGTAATTATAAAAAATTTTTCCCCTGCTGGATAGATAGATAGAATGTAAGAAAGATTCCAAAATAAAAAAGGCATCATCACAAAGAAAGAAAAAATTGATAACTGATGTAGATAGATACACCCATTCATATCCCACTACTTGAATCTCAAGGATTGTTCACATTAAATATGATGATGGTAAATGATGGAGGATATTTGCTGCACAGGAATGCTGCATTTTGTTATCTCATTCGAAACTACCGTAGTTGCATTCACAAAAGTCTTTTTCTCTACTGGTTTGAAGGCATATGGATGAGCTTTGACAGGTAATTTGGCATTCACAGGGTAAACATAGTAATAGTTGCTTCAGTTATTTGTTTGAGATGTATTATTAGCTCCCTTCATATTTGCATTATTCAAATGTGTTTTATGTTCTCCTACTCAAAGGGAATTGCATTGAAAAGTTTGGACAGTATTATTCCTGACAGTATTGTCCAACCTTTTCCTTATATATTTTTAAAACATACATTGTTCAAGATTGAAGTATGGCATGTTCCATTCACAAACTTTTCTATCCTTTGTTACACTATTTTATTTTTTATATACCCATTTTGTATTTAAGAAGAATTATATTAGCTTGGGAGTATTTCAATTCTCTCGGTGATATTCTTCCCTTATTAATATAAAAAAGCGTTATGATTTTGTGCATACTTCAGGATAATTTATTCTCGACAATTTACTGGTTGAGATGTTTTATTTTGAACACTCAGTTACCTTGCTAATGGTTTGAACTTTGAATTGAATATTAGTTTATGCATGCCATATCTCTGTAGGAAAGAATGATCAAGGTCACTGTTCACTTAACAAAGTTGAGATAATATTGCAGGATTGTGAATTGTGCTAATGTGGAGCGTGCCTATGATGGTTTGTTATGGACCCTGCGGTATGCTTTATGGTTTTTGTTTCTCTTATCATATGCATGTGAATAAGCTGATGCGGTGCTAGACTGAAGTTCTACTCATTTCTTTTCATGTCAAATCTCCTCTAATGGAATTGATACTATGGACCCTGAAGGAGTTTGCAGGAACTTTCATCTGTTCTATTTCTTCCAGATTCAATGATGGCAATATCATCGATGCCATCTTCTAAATTAAAAGAGGTCTCTCTCTCTCTCTCTCTCTCTCTAAGCATGACAGCAATAGTTGGGGTTGATAATGGATGATCATTTGCAAAATAGTATTGCTTAGGTTCAGAACTAATATTCCCGTCAATCCTTATGTTTTCCTTTACTTATTGGTTACGAGAATACCTTATCCTCCTCATTCATTGTTATTCATAAGTTCTATGGAGTAGAAATTGGAAGAAATGGTATGTGTTTAGTTTGCATTTATTAATCTGGGCATATATTTTGGGGAATGGGATACAATTCAATGAGCCAAGCAATGTTGGGAAGAAGTTTCTGAATATTAAAGTGACAACAATATACTGCATTGACATGAATCGGCCTTCCATGTCTGAGTTTCACTTACTGAATTTTTTGAATAAAATTTCATTTAAAGTTTGAACTAAAGGGTTAAAAAAAGAGACATTACTTAGCATGCAGCCACTGAGTTCTAACAGTTTTATCATTAAAGTTGATTTTTAAGGCTGTTGTAGACAGTTATAACTTGCCATTATCTTTGTAGCTATTCCTTTTATTTATTTTATTTTCACTAAATCATATGGTGAGTTGGCCAAATGAATTTTTGCAGTTCGTCAGTGGTTGGCAACTAATATGGAGTATTTTAGTGCACGCATTGCCAATTTTCAGCAACATAATCCCTCTTGTAAGTTTTGTTGACATAATCTGCCTCAAGATTTTAATTTTGAAGTTCCTCTTGGGATATATAAATAGGATAGTTCCCCTCCTCTCCATTTTTGCGTTAATGTTGTTGTTGTGGGTTTTCTTTGTTTTTTACATTCTTGTACTTGGTACTTGCTTAATAACTATTTTTTAGAAGGTTTATTCTCACATTTCCCTTGATTGAAAACTTTTTGTCTACACAGTTGTTTTGGTATACTCCATATTGTGATATTAGTTGGGCTTAACTACATAGAAATTGATAAAAGTTTAGTTACGTGTTAAGAAAATATGGTTTGTTTCATTTTTTTCCAGGTTAATGGCCACTGTAGTCCCTATAGGTGCACGAGTGATTTTTGTCCATGTAGGTTTCAATAGGTCAACATAGCCCTCGTTAGCGAAAGAGTCAAATTATCCCTATGGGGACTTTTGACCTATAGAAACTTATAAGGACCAAAGTGACTCGTGTGTACCTATAGGTACCAAAGTGAGTATTAACACTTATTTTAATGTTATCCTCTTATCAGAAAAGTGGAAATTTATTTCTTGTAGTTTCTGTTTGTTGTCTTTCTAAATTTTGAATGATCGCATTGATGCAGGTTGATGCTGCCTTGGTGCTTCTTAGTTATATAACATCAAATGTGAGTTATAGACTTCACACAGTCAAGCATGTTGTTAATTCATGAGAAATCTCACATGCTTTTATCCAGGATTTAATAAATACATGCGTTATACCACAAGATGTTTGGGATCTTCAGTTATTTAAAAGACCAACTTCAATGTAAGTGCCTTTCAATGTTGAATGATCAGATGAATAAAAATTGTAGTTTTAAGATTGTAACTGAATAAATAAAAAGTTTATCATCGAAGGCAGTTGCTAAATTTAATCATACATGATTCATTATGTATCAAAAAGCTACTTGGAGCTTAGGTCCTCATATTACTGTGGTACTGGATGACTGCCTGATACTATTTTATCCCTGTGGCACTGACTGAAATTAGGTTGTCAGGTCAATGAATCATAGAAGTATCTAGTGAGTTCATTGATGTTTAAGAAATATTTAGAGTTACTTTAGATTCTACAATTGCTTAAATACAAAATGTAAAACACACTGTACACTGTAACCTTGGTAATCACTCTGCTCAAGATCCTAATTGAAAATCCGCATAATGCTACATTTTTGTGACTAACATTCCTATGTTATAATGTGTGAGAATATCTCATTTATGATTACGACGATAGAAATTGAAATAAACAATTGTGGTGGCAATGGCAAAAGAAAAAAAAAAGGAATAAATTTATGTATACAGCTTGTATCTGGTAAAACATCTTTGCTAGATTTTATGAAGTTGAATCAGTAGTGTATATGAAGCTTTAATAGAATATGGGTCATGGGGCCCTCTCTATTATTCTGAATTAATAATTCAGTGTTTCCCTTTTTTTATTCAGTTCTTTTATGAATATGAACTCTTTTTCATGCATGATCACTATTAATTTTTGTTATCTACTGATTTACCTTTAATGCAGACCCATATTGTATTTCGTCTCATGCTACTTTTCAAGGAAAAATTCTCATGTAAGTTGACTCTGAAGCTGTCGAAAATTTTTTGTTTGTTAATAATATATTTAATTGATGTTTGACTAGTTGCTATCTTTAAATGATATTTATACATGGGAGAAGCCGTTTAGTTTTGAGGATGTAATTTATTTTGCAGAATTTAATTTGAAAATAATTGTTTCTACAAGAACTGCTGCTGATTTTAGTCAGTTCTTGAAGTTTAGCTTCCTTGTTTTAGGAGAATAAGAAAGAGCCAAACTTTATGGCAATGTGGAATCTATGCTAACAGTATGGTTTTTGATTGGAACTAAAATCTCATTCTTTAAGGAAACTTCAATGATATATGAGCTTTTTTGAGATAAGATTTGGTGGCTTGGCTGACCTTTATCTAGTTCAAAGCTCAGCCATTTCTCAAGAGTTACACTAAAATGATATATTAAGGGATTGGAAAATGTCACTTTGATTTATTTTCCATTTTTTTCCTTTGACTTTTTGGTGGTCTTTGAGATTTAGGAGTATTCCTCATCTTGCTTTTGTAAGCATCAATGCCTAAATTAAATTTTATTTTCCTTATAAAGATAAATGTTTGCAGTATATGCTTAACATTTATGCAAGTGATATATAAAGCAAGCTTTTAAGGCTTCATTTTGTAACTTCTATGTCTACTTATACATCTTTATTCTTTACATGGCATTTTGTATATCTTGTTACATAATAAAGACGAAGTTTTGCAATGGTGCTTATATGCTGTACATGTGGGTGAATTTCTGGCTCTCATGGGTAAAACTGATAAGTTTGCTACATTCAGTCACTTTAATATTTAACATTTTGTCTCCATATTGTGCAGGCTGATTTGCGTGATAGTTTACATTTGAGGAAGAACCTTTTGAGAGCAATTTTGAGTGATCTTAATTTGAAGGTGTGTTTGCCTTACATTGTTATGAACAAAATATTGTAAATCTCCTTTATATATTCTGTAAAATCTGTTGGTAATGGAGTAAGCTAATGATGTATAGAGAAGTAGCAGTTAGTTAGAATAGCAGATTCAGCTAGGATAGGACAGCTGTAAGTTAGTTACAAATGCCATAAGCTCTTTCTTCTAGCGTACACCACAAGCTATTAAGCTCAATAATAATATATATAATATATATATATTACACAATTCAGATCACTATCTCTTCTCTGAAACTTTTGAGTTCTCTCTTTTTCTTTTAGTTGACAATATTGCTTGACGGCACATCCTAAAACATGCAGGGAGTGCCTAATGTACTTCTATTTTAGTTTCAGTTTTATGTTCGTTATTATGCAGGGATGTTCAGCATTGGATGAGCGGATGGTCTTTTTGCTGCCTAGTGCTATGTATGCACTTTGTGCAGGTTGTGTTGCTCCTATTCAATACTCTAAAGAATTTCCTCTTGTTTACAGTATTTGCAATATCTCTGAGACACTAGATGATTATCATAAGGTACAACTTAGTGTCTCCTACCCCTTGGTAGTTTTGTGCCTAGTGGTTGTACTAAGATTGAAATCTGATTTTGATTTTGATTCCAGTTAGAAGATCCTAAACACCAAGTTCTCCTTGACTTTTTGGATTGCTCTATAGAAGCTCTCACTAAAACTGACATAGTTTCTAAAGTTGAGGTGGTCCTTCACTTAAAGTAGCTTGTATTTTTTTAATATTCCACTATCTTAATTAAAACAAGGAAAACTTTTCCAGGTCTCTCGATTTCAAAGTTCTCCCTGTGTACGTGTTCCTTGTGAAATAAGTGATCAGCTGATGCATGAGATGGAGAAAGCTATTCTTGGAGTTTTTGTGACAGAGGATAATAATGAGAGGCAGTTACCTGATATTTTCTTGATTTGTTCTCTCTTGTCTAACATTCTATATGGTTCTTTTTTCACAAGGTTTGTCACATTTGGTTTATCTTTTATAATTATGTTTTTTTTGTGTTGTACTGTTGCTACAGATGTTATGTTTATACATAATGGATGTAGAATGATAAACATGTTATTGCAGTCTTTTTCACCTTCCTGTTGGTGTTGCCCTTTGCTTGGTACCAGTATTTTTGGGTGAATGAAATGGCAAAAGCCTAAAGATATTATGGAGTTATTTGTTATACCTTTGTGTCATTGTATCAGTTAATGTCTTGTTATGCTTTGAATTGATAGTATTACTCCAGAGAAACTTGGAGTCAGCCTCAATATATTTTTTGATAAAAGGTGTCAGCCACAATAGCCATTAGAAATTTGAGATTATAATATTTCTGATTGTTTTGCTAGGGATCCTGCTGTATTCAAAATATGTGCCATTAAAAATTTGTGAACTTGGTTCACAAGTTTAAATATCCTGTATTTGACATCTGAGAATTTTAGTACAGAACACATTGATATGTTTGAATATTTTAACCAGCTAAATTATTCCGTATTAATTAAACAACTTTATAGTTTAAACCAACAGCACATTATTGCGCTTGAGCATTCACTCACACACTTGACAATCATTTCACCTGATATTTGCTAACAATTTGCCCATTGGTGTTTGTTTTCTTACACGTGCTTTTGTGTTCTTTCAGGAAAATAAATATTTCATTCCTTTCAGAATTATACAAATTTCTGCAAGAGATGCTTGATAATGCTCTCAGAATCATTAAAAAATACCATGATGAACGGTCTTATAGTTGCTTAATTTTTTATCCTGCTTGCGATGAAACTAGTTCTCTTGCTGTTGCTGTTCACTTTTTTCTCTCCACTCCAATATTTAAAGAATGGAGGGATCTAAAGATCTTGGAAGTTGTCCCATTTGGTGATGTAATCCAATCTGTTGAGAGACTATTGAATGCATTTGTTGATCTATATGAAGGTTATACTCAGCATGTGAGTAACCTTCAGTCTCAGACAGTTATACAAGATATAGCTATTGATAGTATTCAAAGTTCCTTCCTACATGACAGCAGTAAAAGTAAGATTGTGGATGTGGAATTAGATGTTAATGATGACTCCAGAGACATAGATAATTTAGCAGTTCGGGAGAAAGTAGGCAGTGATGTGTGGTCTTCTGTAGAGAAGTGGAAAACAGGCATGATATTACTTATTTCATATTTCTTCTCTGCTACACATGTTCTTACATGGGATGTCCTCTTCAAATTATTGGATAAAGAATGTGATCCCAAGGTAGGCTTTAGACACTATAAGATACGAAGTTTATGATGTGGAATTTATTACTCCAATAGATATTTACTTCATATGTATGTGGTTTTTTACCCTTAAATTCAGGTGCGTGGAAAAATATTGTATCATCTTTGTCAACATCCTCATTGGTCCAATGCCACAATGTTTGCAGATTTGGTATGAAATTGACAGGGGTCAGTATTTTAAATAATTGTTTCATACAGAAACAGCTGCCACTGATTGTTTCACTTTGTGTGTTTGCACTTCTATTTTGCAGATCAATGCAATGAATAATATTGTTGAGGAGCAAGCTAGACTTAAGCTCACTTGTGGAGATATATTGACTTCCATCCATGCTTTGTTGGCTACCTTATCTTCCTGGAACAATGCTGATAAGGACAAATGTGACCTACATTTGGCGGAAGCTGAGGCTGAAGAGGTATCTTCAAAATTCAAATTCCATAAAATTTGGATTGTTAGGGAATGATCTTTATGCAATATTCACCATTTATTTTAAGATTTAATGGCTAAACCAAAACCCTCTTGATTCCTCTAACTTTTAACCTCTTGTTCAATTATTTCCTGATTTTTCCCTTTCTGTTTCACCCATTACTTTTTATTTCATTCCTTTCCTCCTATTAAATATTCAGTTCCATCTTCTTTTTTCTCTCTTAATTCTTGTTCAATTTTTCATGCGCATTTTCAATAAAGCACTAAAGCAGTCAACCACATAACGTATTGAACTGAAAAGGATCAGGGAGGAATGTGTTTGTAGGCACTGTAGAATTGTAGATCATAGACATACTGTTGTGATTTTTTATAATTAGTCTTGCTTTGAAAAAAAAAAGAGGAAAAGAAAGAAGCACAAAGCAACTTTTCAAATAAATCATGGTTAACAATGATGCACTTTGCCATGTACGGAAGAGTGGCCACATATTTAGGGAGGTTGGAATGATATGATCAGATCTTTCCCAAGTGTTCTTCACACAAGAATGGAAATAAGAATTGAGGCCAAGTAGACTTCTGTGGGAAACTTGAGCTAGAGCTTGTAGATAAAGAGCATAATAAAATTGAGTAAACACCCAAATTGGTTCTCTACAAATTTCAGATTAGACATTTTGGCCCCAACAAATTTTTATTCTCTAGAAGTCTTCGAGAATTACTCCTGTCAGATAGATTGGTTCTTCCGTTGCTTTCAAATTACAAGACAAATTAGTCTCATAAAAAACAATGAAAGGACCAATTTGTTTGACGAGAGTAAGATTGAGGACCTTTAGAGAAAAAAAATTTGTTGGGGAG
>JASCZI010181284.1:89928-101420 GCA_036250425.1 Stylosanthes scabra | reverse complement strand
GGGGGTGGTCGGTGCCTTGGTGGACTAGTTATCGTGAAACCACTTTTGGTTTGGGAGGGATGGATGGTGATATATCGAACATAATTAAATAAAATAATTAGAAAAAGAAACATAACACTCATAAACGTTGTTGTATTCAGCAATTTATTTTCTGATTACTGTCTCAAATTTTCTGGAGGTGCTTGCTTCTTGAATCCAGTTTCTTCTTGCAGTCTCCAGGCATTGCACAAGAAGCTATTGATACGAGAAACCGTTCTGAGAGGAGGGAGAGAAATTTGTTTTGAAGACACATATTGGCATGGTGATCATCAAATTGTGCATGCAGTCTGGACACTTGTTAACATCTGTGGCTCAAATGATGTTAGAGAATTGGTGTCTGATTTCATTTCCAGGGTATCATTCTTATTACGTTTGGTATTATAACTCTTAAATATTATCTGGTCATGGGCTCGGTGTCTCTTGTTCTTCTCTTTTCCATTTCCTTCACCTATAAAACCTTTTAGTTTATCATGTTTTCATGATTTCTCATTCATTATGCCCCTCCCTACTAATTTTTTTATGATGTACAGCTTTAGATATTAAGACTTGTGAATATTATTTTTTTCCTTGGCACCCCCTTTATGTAAGAGGTATTCAGGCATTAAAGCAAGGAAAAAGGATGTGCTCACTTATCTTATACTGAAACTCATCTTTAAATTAGAAGAATAAGAATATTAGGAATGAAACTCTTAGATTTCATGGTGGCTCTGCCATAAATTTATGAATCGACTGTTCCAAAACCTTAAACTGTTAACCGATGCTGGATGAATGAATTTTATAAGACATCTTAAGTTTCTTTCAATATTTATTGACATAGATTCATTAAATTATCACAACTAAGCTATGCTGCTTATTGATTTTAGAGAATATTCTTTATTTTTTGGATTGCAAAGCATACATGTAGTTTATTGGTTCAAGAGAATATCCTCCTGTACAGAATCTTCATTTAGGATG
Organism: Stylosanthes scabra; assembly: GCA_036250425.1. Lineage (NCBI taxonomy): Eukaryota > Viridiplantae > Streptophyta > Magnoliopsida > Fabales > Fabaceae > Stylosanthes > Stylosanthes scabra. The sequence continues at coordinate 100,427 of JASCZI010181284.1, read as the reverse complement.
CACTGCTGCAGGTTGGTGCAGGGGACCCATACTCTGTTGTTTTCCATCTTCCTGGTGAGACTAGTCATGTTCGAGTTGGTAAATCTATTGATATTAGCTGTGCAGTGGATATGAATTCAAGCATAGACACATGCTTGTCCAAAGAACTTTTGGTGGTGGTTCTGAAATTTCTAAAGAAGTATCTGATGGATGATTCTGTGAAAATTGTTGACATGGCTTCACAAACCCTTCGAGTAAGTGCTTCTAACTTACAATTGGAACTAATCTTACTTCTGTCCGTGACTGTAAATTCTGCCTTTCATTTTTGCAAGCCTTTTGTGGAGTTCTTCTGTTTTCTTGTTTGTGGTATGAAAGTTAGTTAGTTGACTTTTAGCATTCCAAATTGGATTACAATTTACAAAGTATATTATGGTCATTTGGTGTGGAGTTACTTCATTTTTTAGTCAGTTAATTGCAAATATTGCATTCGATTCTTTGCATATATATTAACTGTTTGGATTTATCTTTAGGGAATACTTTCAACGGAAAGAGGCCAAAGTGCTTTACAGTCATTCGATTCGCATCAAAGAACATTGATTGAGGTAATACTTTTATCCAGAAAAAGTGATATTTCTTTTTAAAATTACTGGTTGTTTTAATCATTGCAGTTTGTAATTGTTATAATTTTTTATGAACCTATTTACATGATTATAACTCCACACCTCACATTGCTCACCCTCTGCTGACTCGGCATAAGCACCTCATAATTTGTCTTCACTGAAAATTTCGGGTGCTACCCCAGCCTACTTTCCGTCTTCCTTTAATACTCTTTGTTTGGACTTACTAAGCCCGGCTGTTGGGTTTGGGTCTCTAACACATCATACAAGTTTAATATGTTTTATTTCTCTCAACAGTGGGCAGTTTCTTCCAAACAAACTTTTGAGTTATACCCATGGATATAACAAACTAGATTACTGAGTTTGCAACATCATCTTGTTATTAACCACGGTGCACTTTGTAACATGTCCTCATCTATTGTGTACTAATGCAGGTGCATTCCAAAGGTGTTAATATTGAATTTGTGGAAAACTTCCTTATGGACTTGGAAAGGAAGTCAAAAGGTATCTTGATTTTTGCACCTCATATTTTGGGTGTTGGGTCATTATTTCCTTTTATTTCATGAATTTGTTCCCATTTTTAAGGGGATTAAGAGTTTAGTTTTACTGTAAATAAATAGAGGCTAGTTCTTTTATTGTGGTTAGTGCCTTTCTAATTTCAATCTTGACATATCGCATCAATATTTATAGTATAATAGTCTCTGCTTTCTCTTATGTTTTCCTTCCTAGATCCTTTATATTTTAATAAATGTTCAGTATACTTTATGAACCAGTCTAGGCTCATGCAATTATAGTCCAATTACTAATTTCCCACTCAATAGGTTGTTTTCTCATTTTTCTCCCTTCCATGTTTAGTATATTTTGTTTTTTATTTTATTTTATTTTATTTTTTGTCAGTTGAAGCAGTTTCCTTGGAAAAGTCTACTGTGTGGGAGACACATGGTAAATCTTTTGAGATGTGGATTTGTCCATTGGTATATTCACTTATCATTTACTGCAACGATGTCATACTAAGGTATGGTGGTCTTACTGAGCTACTTAATGTTGTGAGTGAAAAGGGCTAGGAATATTTTTACTTTCCATCTTCCTTTCTCACACTCATTTCTTTGCTTGTTGTACTTCCAGATTGTGTCAAGATGTTGTTTTGTCCAAAGCTGAAGTTGCTGAGCTTCTTTTGCCAAGTATTTTTGTCAATATCGCTGCAAGGAAGGATCTGGAGATCGATCTTCACAAGCTAATCTCCCTTCAGGTTGTATTCTAGAGCTGGAAAGTTGAAACTTTGAATATCCTACTTTTATTTTTTTTAAGAACTAACAAAGTAAGCATTCGAATAACCACTTATGGTGGAAACGGAGGATATAATTAGAAAGCCACAACACTAATTCAAGTAGTATACCTCTGGCTATAACACAACAGATACAAATATACAATCTTTCCTTCATCATTCTCTTTCCCTATTTCACATTTCCTCACATGCTTTTCTAGAAACTATTAGAATGCTGATTCACCTATAAAACATAATATATTCCTTATATTTGATTCCTTCTTATCCTCTAGAAGATCTTTATTGATTTTGTGAATTGTATTGCTGGTCTTGACTTATTGTATATACTTGTAATAATTAGCAATCAATGAACAGTAATACACAAGAAATTTTCAGCTTTTAGCTACTTATATTTTCAGCCTTTTCAAGAACAATTGATTTGAGTTATTCGTTTTATTTTATATTGATTTGGTTAGGATGTAGATTTTATTTTATTAACTCAGTGCATTATTATACTGCTATTTATGTTGCTAAATATATGTACTTTCATATGAAAGAGTAAATAGCTTATGGTTTCTGGAATTTATTGATATTTAATTGTTGAATTTGCAGTTGAAGGACCATATATTTACCGAGTCAAATAAGTTGGTCAAATCTATTCAAGTGGTGTTGAATTGCCTTAATGAACTTCGTATATGTCATGTCCGAGAAATATCTTCTTTGCCATCGAGGCGTGAAATATCCAAGGTGAATATAAAATATTAGAGGATAGAAATATCTTTGTGATGGGACTATTTTGTTATAATCCATTGAAATGATCATTGGTTTCCAGTTTCATTCATAGTACAGAGTTTTCATGCATGGTATTGTTGCTTTTTTATATTATTGCTATTCTATTCAAAAGATAATTTGTAGAGATTCCAACGCACCTTAAGCATCATAAACCAAGTTAAGACTTACTCAATATGTCTTGTTTTTTTTCAATTAGTTGCTTTGTTTTTTTGGCAAAAGCAGTGGGAGGAGTATGGGTAACTATAATAACCATGGTTTTTGTGCAGAATTCTAAACCTTCAAGTTACACCTCAAGAACCCGGTCTACCCCAGCGAAGGCAAGAGAATCTGGTGCTGGGTCAAGTGCACTAGCAAAATCCCTATCCTCCTGGGAGAAAGTATCATCCTCTTTGTTATTATCATCTTTTTAAAACAAATACATAAGTTTCTGGCTGAAGTTGACATGATTAATTATTTTGTTTTACCTTCCTAGGTGTTTTGGCTGTCTATTGATTATCTACTTGTTGCCAAGTCGGCAATTGTAAGTGGAAAATTTTCTGTACTTCATTTATCTTTTGTTTCGCTATTTCCATTTTCCACTTGCGGTCCGTTAATCCCTTTTTCTCTTTATCTTGATTTATTTTCTCTCTGGGAATTTGGTTGTGTTTGTTTCCTTTTTAGACTTGTGGATCATATTTTACTTCAGTCATGTATGTGGAGCATTGGTGTGAAGAGCACTTTAAAGGTATGACAATTGGAGGTCCAGATTTCTCGCATAATGAAACAGTAAGTTGTACTGAACATTTTGATGACTGTTTTACATGCACACAATAATTATGTTTACAAGTATTTTACTTGTTTCTTTTTGTTTTGTGCACATCAGTTGCCAGATCATATTGAAATCCTTGTCTCCGCAGTCACCAGAATTAATGAACCAGATAGCTTATATGGAATTCTTCAGTCTCACAAGGTAAGCCAGCAGATCCCTTGATTTTGTAATTGAATCTCTTAACTAGGTGAATAATATATTGTAAGAAAACTAAAAAGACCTTGAAATGGTTATGTGATATTTACCATGGATCTTCTGATTAAATTGCCTGACTAAATAGATCTTCTTTTATGCTAATGTCTAGGTATTTTCGCTAAGACTTCTAATATTTCTAGCGCCAGCTATAGCTGAAAGTAAATTCCGAATTGTATGTCCAATAGATATAACCACACATCCTAGCATTAATGGTAGGGGAAAAACAGGCCCTTTCAATCTCTCTACTTAAACTTTGATTTATTCACTTGATTTCTAAGACTATTAATCCAATACCTTTTAAAGGTTTTCCTGGGGACAAAATGACATTTATATTTTAGAATAAGTTTAATTAATGTCATCACTAGTTGTTAAACAACTGGCAAATAAAACCATTTTATGGTTTTCCCGTGGTTCTTCGTGAATTTAGACTGATTTTCTATGTTTCACTGTTAATGTATTCTGGTTATTTACTCTGATTTCTCTCTCTATTACATGGGCTGATGTAAATAATAGTTGACTTCTCAAATAATCATGTTTGAGCATGAAGGGAACTGGGGAAAGGCTCTTGAGTATTATGACTTGCAAGTGAGATCGGGTATGTCAGGGCAGAAGGATGGCAATTCTAGAAGATTGTCACTGGAGCAGACTGGAGCAGCAAATCCCTTGTCATTTACCTCAGACACAGATGAGATGCGTCAGAGCAGACCTTATAAGGGGTTGATTAAATCGTTGCAGCAGATTGGCTGTACACATGTACTTGGCTTATATTGCCATGGGTTGACATCAAGCGAAGCCCAGCTTCAGCATGATTTAGAGTTTACTGAATTGCAGTATGAATCCGCCTGGCGTGCTGGGAACTGGGATTTCTCTTTACCTAGTGTGGGATCTTTTCCTCCGTCAACTGATGATATCAAATATGATCATTTTAATGAAAATTTGCACAGGTAATATGGTTAAGATTTATGCTTATGTTTATTTTAATCCAGAATGCGTTGTTCTAATTCTTGAAAAGTTCATCTAATTATTCTTTTATTCAGTTGTTTAAGGGCCCTCCAAGAGGGTGATTTGAGTGATTTTCAAAGAAGACTGAGGTATTCAAAGCAGGTAATATTTATTTTCTTTATTTTGTTGTGCTTGTGTGCTCCATGCAGTTACTAAATTTTACTCTTGTAGGCACTTGTGTGGACTATTTCTCATGCAAGTGAAGAGAGCACTGAGTACATTTACTTGACCATCATCAAACTCCAGGTACTAATTTATACTGTATGTAGATCCTTGATATTTTTCACAACTACATCTATGTTGTCTAGCTCTGTTTTGAATGCATTTCGTTTCTTCCTTTCATCATTGGTGTATATCAATGTCATCACGACAACCACTTAAGGCTTGTTGGAGTAAGGTGAAGAGCTCACAGCTGAGATGAAATTATATATCCACAATTTTTTTTTTTTTGAGGGGTATGGAATCTAAGAAGGTTAGACAATCCATTAAGTTGCTATATCCGTGTGCCATACAGTCACACTCGATGACACTCTTCTAACATATATTGTATCTAGTAGTGTCTTAGGCTATATATATAAAGTTTCCAGACATGCCAGACACTGTATTACCCTAAGATGGCATTTGTCACATGAAAAACTGTTTCTTAACCAAAATATTAAAAGAAAAAATTCGTTGGAGATGCTCTAAACACGGTCTGTACAACATGTTTGTGTCCTGCAAATTTCTTTTAAGTTAGTCACTTCATGTCTTTAATGATGCTTCATAAGATATAATGATTTTGAGATCCTTTCTTATGTTCGGTAGAGTTACATTTTGAATTCAATTTCTTGGTTTTTGATGTACATGATAATGAATTGTATCCTTTATAATGTGATTATTTTGCCCTTTGTTGGGAAGAGGGCAGTAGATTGAGAAGGAATTAGATGTCAGTTAAAGCATATGGGTAGATTATTTTTAATTTCAATTTCATCTCCAAGTCATATCTCACGAATGCAACACTTTTTGCCCCTTCAAGGCAACTGAATTCTATCAGTATTTTAATTTTTCTCTGTATAATTAATTCGATCCAAATCAAGGAATTTAATTCAAATTCTTAAGTGAATTCAACTCTATGGGTTTGCAAACTCAGCCTTGGTACCAACTGCGAAAGGTTTGCGCCTTTGCGGTAATGATACACTTAGGCAGAGTTGCTTATGTAATTTAAAGTTCCTTATATATATATATATATATATATATATATATCAAGAACCGTTTGACTCAACAAAATATTTTATGCTTTCACATTTATTTTTTCTCCTCATCTTCGTTTATGATGCGAAGAACTATAGTTATTCTTGGGACTCTCAGCTTTTATGTAACCAAAATGATAGGGACTCCTTGTCTCCTAGAATTAGTGGTTCTTTTAGGTTTCTAGCCTAAATAAAAGGTGATCTTTTGATCCACCTGGATTCTTTACTTGCAAATCTCATCTGCTATCATGACTCATTCCTTATATATGTATATCCTCTTTCACCTTGATAAACATTTGCAAGTTCAAAGTTTCACTTGAAAGTTAGAAGCCGGAACTTTATTTGGACAACTGTGCTTAATCCAAGTATTACCAATGCCATTTTCTTGGTTCATGGGCCACAAGAGGCTATTTCTTCCTATATATATGTATTGCTTTACTCTGGCTAACTTTTTAACACTTTGTTATGCATCTTTGTCATGCTTGTGGTGTACCCTGCTTCCTTGTTTTTGCTGTAAGGTGCTGTATATGGCACTATTTGAAGCAAGTGTTTTTTAAGTTTTAACAAACTTCTTACACTCACGTTGGTATATATTGACAAGATTATTGTGTGAGATAGGATTGGACAACTTTCTGCTTTTGCTTATTGTTTGATGAATTTCTGGTCCCGACATCTTCAATCATTCTTCTCATAATAGTATTCTCCTTTGGTTCTCCCCACCCCTCCACCCTCCTAAAAAATTGGCATTGACAGATGCTTCAGCATATTGGCATGGCTTGGGATATACGTTGGCAAGATAATAGCACAATGATAGGTCTACGTAAGCAAAACGTAACTTCTGAGCCTGTGATACCTTCAACTGAAAAGGTATTTGGTGCATTAGTCTGCCTGGCAGAAGCATTTTGGAATTCTAGCAGTGGTTTGTTTCTTTTTTATTGTCTTTTCATTGATTTGGATGCATTATTAATTTTTCATTGTCAACTAGCTGTCACGGATGGATATGGACTGGTGCTCAATTTTGCAACGGATGCAATTGCATATGAATTTGCTAGAACCTTTCATAGCATTTCGGAGAGTTCTACTTCAAATTTTAGGTTGTAGAGATTCTATGTTGCAACACCTACTTCAGTCTGCCTCCACTCTTCGTAAGGTATGCTTAAGACTTGAATCACTGTTACAGATTTTAGGTGGGTGCGCATTTATTAAAGTTTTAACAATAATGATATTATGTTGCAGAATTTTCTTTCCTCTCCTCAATATAAGCTACTCTTCCTTTTTTACAAGAAAATATTAGATGAAAATTATTCATATATGCTTTCACATAACAGCTTTAACTTTTGGTAAGAGTTGGTTCACAATATTGAACAGAGTCAGCATGGTTAACCGAAGTTCTGTTGAATTTCTTGTTGCATAAGGTGGACCTCTACATGTTCATTTTCTGGTCCCTATTCTTGTGTGCATCAATTTCAAACCCAAACCTTAAACCTTTGGGAGATTTGGTTTCTAGCATAAGCACTATGTAAACTTCCTTGGAGCCAGTGGCAGTGTGATTCTGGTCCCTATTCTTGTGTGCATCATTTTTTTTTATTTTTTAATAGAAGATCAAATTATGTTACACGTTTAACACTTATCTTTTAACTAAACAGCATTTTTTTTCCATTAAAAAACTCCCAGACAGACAGAGGCAGTGTGATTTGTGGTCTCCTTAGGTTCTCTTTTTGACCTTTTTCTGTTTAGATATGTGGTCCTTGACATGGTTCTAAACTCTATTATCAGCACGTAAAACTTCCCCTTGCATCGTTTCTTGACAGTTTAAGCTCAAGCCTCAAGGGCTGTTGCATGAGAGGTTGTTCTCCAAATAAGTTACTCATTCTTCAGCTACCAGTTTGAGCTTTCAGGAGGCTGCCTCGATAATTATCATGGAATCATGATTTGTTTGTAGTTTGTTATAGACTAAGGTGCCACTTATTTTTCAGGGATCTAGGTTCTCTCAATCAGCTGCTGCTCTACATGAGTTTAAGTTCCTTTCCGTTGAAATGAAGGAGCAAAGCCCATCCTTATATTGGCTAGGAAGGGTAAGGAGTTGCTGTTTCTGTCACTATGAGTTGGCAGTAGTTAGACAATTAGTATTACTATTATCAACTTTGTATTCTGGATGGCAGCTTGAAGAAGCAAAGCTTTTCCGTGCTCAAGGTCAACATGAGATGGCTATCAACCTTGCAATGTATATATCACAAGGTTGTCATTCTGATGAGGAGGCTTCAAATGTATATCGGTTGATTGGGAAGTGGCTGGCTGAAACTAGATCTAGCAAGTTATAATACTAAAACCTTCATTCTGTGAAACATTTCAGTATCATACTTACTCTTTTGTTTCTGGTTAACTGAATTCCTTTTTTCTATTTTTTTTTTTTTTTTTGAAATAAAATTACAGCTCAAGAACAATTTTGGAGAAGTATTTGAAACCTGCAGTCTCTATAGCTGATGATGTGAATACTACAGATAAGAAGGCTATGGAAAGGAAATGTCAAACTCATTTTCATCTTGCACACTATGCTGATGCTCTATTTAGGAGTCATGAAGAAAGACTTAACTCCAACGAGTGGCATGCGGCAATGCGCCTGAGGAAGCACAAGGTTCCTGATTAATTTATCCAAATACTACACTACAACAATAAGATAATATTAGTTCGGGTGAAGTATGCATTTTTATCCCAAGAAGTTTCAAAAATATCTGTAATGTTTGACATGTATCAATTTTAACCAAAATGTTTGAAGGTTCAAGTATACTGTTAATCCTTAACTATGTCTGTTAATAACGATTAAAAATTGCCCCCCAACTTGAAAAATTGTTATCATGTTTGCACTCAATGTTTGATTTATGTTTCAAAATTACCCAACTAAACTGTCATTAATTAAGAAGTTAAACGCATAGGGGTAGTATTAAAATGTGTTAGAGATATAATTATTCATTTGCCTCCTCTTTTCAGCTTAAACTTTTGGGAGAAGTGGTTTATGATATAGGAAATTGTTTCAAATTAAGTATTAGGAATATTTTTTAATATTTTGTAAATGTTTTGGATAAAAAAACATATTTTACCCTATCAATTATAATTGGTATGTGATGATAATTTATATGATCTTGATATTTCTCATTCTGCAGACAATAGAGTTGGAAGCGCTCATAAAAAGATTGCGGAGTTCAACCAAGGTGGTTGTCGATCTTTTATAATTCTTTTTTCTACTGGTTGGTTGTCTGATGTTCTAACTTCAGTACATAACATAGGGGGAGAGAACTGACTACGCCGGCAAAATCCAAGAACTGCAAAAACAAGTAGCAATGGACAAGGAAGAGGCCCAGAAATTACAGGTTTTATGATATATTTGATCAGCCACTACCTATGATGAATTTACTTTTAAAAGAACCCACAGCTCTCATTTTGAAATTTTTGGTTAAATTATTTGATCCCTATAATTTCAATCAAATTTCCATAATATAAAAAAGGAAAATTATTTGGAGTCCTAATTCATAAGCCTAATAATCCTCCTAATTTCTAAATAAAGGAAGTTTTACATCTTTTACATTTTTAATATTTTTAAAAAATAATATTTATATTTGAATTCTTTACCCTTTTAAGTATTAGGAGGATAATTAGGCTTATGAATTAGGACTCCCTATCACTACTCGATCACAAAATTAATAAACTAAAGGGACCTAATTAGAAATGTTTAAGCCTATAGAAACTTTCGGAATGAATAAGCCTTTTCTTTTATTGTCTCAAATTGATAGGTAAACGCTATTTTTATAATTGCACTCCTAACCCAACTGATTTATTAATTTTTCCTCTGCCTTTCAACACCACAGGATGACCGAGATAATTTTCTTAGTCTGGCTTTGGATGGGTACAACCGTTGTTTAGTTATAGGTGACAAGTATGATGTGAGAGTGGTATGGAATAGATGCTTATTTTCTTTTGCTCTTTATTGTTTAATATTCGTACACTATTCATTATTGAGCTGCAAGATGATCAAAAGTTTTTTTCAGGTGTTTCGATTAATTTCCCTGTGGTTTAGTCTTCCAAATCGAAAAAATGTTGTAAATAGCATGCTTAGCGCAATTGATGAGGTATTCTATATAGCATCCAATCAAGTAATCTGACTCGTTTAGCATTCTAGTCTTTGCTTTTCTATTTTTTATCTAGAAAGTTGTAAATAGGATGCTTTGCACAATTGATGAGGTATGCTATATAATGTTAAATCAAGTAATCTGACTACTTTACCATTGTACTCTTCCTTCTTTATTATTATTGTTATTATTATTTTAGACTGAATTTTTTGTTATCCTGAAAAATACAAATATAAATTTAAAAATAAAAAGGAACTGAATTTTTGGGTTTGATGTTTACTGTATTGTAGGTTCAATCTTCCAAATTTATACCTCTGGTGTACCAGATTGCCTCTAGAATGGGTAGCTCAAAGGATGGACAAGGACCTCTTAATTTCCAGGTTTTGGTTCATCAGTTCTTCTAAAAGATTTCTTTAGATATTTCTTATTTTTTATTTTCCTTTCCTTTACTTCATGTAAACATGGACTATGCAGTTTGCTTTGGTTTCA
>JASCZI010181284.1:64776-75198 GCA_036250425.1 Stylosanthes scabra | reverse complement strand
ATATATATATATATATATATATATATATATATATATATATATATATATATATATATATATATTATTCCAAAATAAGAGTTTTTTAGTTTTCAACCAATGTGGTTGTTGTAATCTTGGCAGGGCAAAAATAACACATCCAAGAGGACTATGGAAGTTGTTCCTGTTTTTTATTTTATTTTTTCTCACACATTAATTAACTTCTTAAACCTTGTAATAATAATATGAAAAAGAGAAAATAACAGTAAGATATACATTTAAGGTGAATAGTGCTAATTAAGATTCTTTTTATTCATTTAAATTTAAATAATATATATATTTATACACAAATATTTAATGATTGATTTGGTATTTAAATTTTAGTTTTTAAATAATATTTTTATATTTAAATTTTTTGAAAAAATTGTTTGACGACAATTAACCTACTTGTGAGGTGTTATTAGTGCCCTTATAGATACGCACATGGTCATTATCAAGAGTCCTATGTGTGGCATGAAAAGAGTGAGCAAAGAAATCAAAGGGAACATTACATGTATGTATATATTTTGGGAAAAGTTTTAAGTATATCGGTGTACCAGTATACTTATAATATGTAATCATTGATTTTAATTAAAAAATAAAAAATATATATAAATTAAAATCAACCGTTACAAATTACAACTATACTGACTGATGTATATGCTTGAAAACTTTTCTATGTGTCAACCACTTACCCTTTAATTCGTTGCCCATAATCCGTGAACGTCACTGGCTTTTGAGCGAAATGTTCGTTTTGGGTCTGGGAAATCAAGAAGATAATGCCAAATCCCAATCCTCCTACCTGCTTAGATACTTCACCGCCCTTTATTCATATCCATTACCCACAATTTCATCCTACCTATATAAAATGTCATGTATACGTATTTTGTATTTAATTAGATAAATAATTTTTAATTTAATATGTAAATAAATAATTTAATTAGATAAAATAAATTTAGTTACTATCTTATTATAAATTTAATTATTTTAATAATTAGTTATTTAATTAAAAATGTTTAATTTAATACATATAAATATATACCAATACATCATAATTGATTTGGCTATGAATAAATATTAGTGTAAATGTAACAATTTTTTATATAATCCACACTACAAGCATGTTGTTTTTACCTTTGCCTGAATTACTTATTATGTAACTATAAATATATAATCACCATTGTATAATTAGATGCTTGTATCGTTTCATATTTGAAGTTAGCGAGATCTTAAGCTAGCTAGCTACTATAAAAATCATGTACAGTAGTAGTTAGCGATATCTTATAATTAATTAATAATTAATATGTGAAAGGAAGCAAATGGTATGGGTCCATGTATACGGTTGATCGTTGCTCAATGCTTAATCAATCATCATCATCATTATTATCATCAACAAATGAAAACTTCTTTGATCCCAAATCATTGGTTTCTCACTTTAAATTGAAAAGTATATGCATAAGATAAGATTAAAAATTAAAAAATTATATATAAAAAATGAGATAATTATGAATGAAAACCCATACACAAAACTCTTGAGTCTTCCATAATTTGCATCCGTCCTCTTGTCACCTACAAATTTAATTATGGATGAGTAGTTCTACAAATAAAAGAAAATACAGGTAAGGATTGCAGAACTAACTACCAACCTTCCTGTGTAGTTCTTCTACACTTTTCAGACACGTGTCAATTAAGCAAGCAAAAACTTGTTCACATATAACTCACAGGCTACAGCTAAAAATAATAAAGTTACGCTATGTATGCACTAAAATTAGTTATCAAATCAATCTTTAGTGTATAATACGTATTAAAATATTAAATATACATTAAAAATAAATTAAACTATATATTTATTTTATATTTTAATATATTTATACACTGATAATTTATTTGATAGATAATTTTGGTATGAAAATAGAATAATAATAATAATAATAAATTAAAAAATGGGTTCATTTCTAGGTCTATTGTGATTATTTTCTTGGGAGGAGAAAGAAGATTGAAGAATGAGGAAAGGAGTGATGGCGGCAGCATGTATATATTTCCAAACTTTTTGCTTAATTGGTCACTATCCAATCCCTAATTTCTCTTACTTTCATGTGCACTTTTTCTTTACAGTTTTTCTAGAACAAGTTTACTAATAAGTAGTTTAGAATGTTGGTTAAAATTATATTTATATAGGGTTTGGTAGTAAATGTCTTAAAGGCCACTCTTTAACACATTGACAGTATTTCAAAAATAAAATAAAATTCTATGTAACTTTACATCTTAAATGTGTTACAACATTTTCTATGAAATCCAAACTTATAAATTCTTTTTGAAAAATTGCTACGTGAATTAAATAAATTATGTTATTTTACATTTTTTTTAATATGTATCGTATATAAGTGTTTAATTTAACGGTTTAAACTTTTATTTGCACGTAAAATAATTATTTTTTTTATGTATGCCTAGATGGATTATGTGCTAATATAATATAGAAAAAGTACATGTAATCAATAATTTTTTAATCAATAAATTAGCCAATAAAAAATAAAACATTCGAAACTATTATCTATAGAACATCCACAATAAAAGTTATAGAATATCCAAAACCTAGAACAACCTCAGTTAATTTTATATTTTTTTAAAAACAGAACATTCAAAACTTAAAAACAGAACATCCGAAATATAAAGAAATAGAACATTCAATTTAAATTGTTTGCTGATGTTAACTGAAATTTTATTAATTACACAGCATAGTTAAATAATATAACAGTTATTTTACATATTGTTTAATCACATCTATATTATTTTGAATAGACATTGACATATCAATTATAAAAAAAATTATATTTACTAAAATGACTATACAAAATTAAGAGAAAAAACTCTCTACTTTAACATTAAACTCTATATATCATATACATAAATCATATACATTAAAATTTTGTTTTGATGTCAAAACAAAATTTTATAATCACCAAAAGAATATACATCAAAACAAAATTTTAAAAGATAATTTTTTTAAAATATTCAACCACATCAATTTATCCTAAAATGTTAATATTATTAAATAATTTAATATATTTTACTTAATTACGATATAACGATTTTAAAATAATAATAATTTTACAGGAGATATCTGAGTTTATACCTAATATTTTTTTTTAAATCCCAAAATAAAAAATCTAAGGTCATAAGCAACAAGTCGCATAACCCATGTCATTCACATTTGGCATTCACACACTATATATGACAAATCCCCATTCACAACCGCCACACACTTTCCTTCATTTCAACCAACTCACTCCTTTCTCTCTCTCTCTCTCTCTCTCTCTCTTTCTCTTTGTAAAAAGAAAAGAAAAGCTAAACCAAAAACGGAACCCCATTCTCCACACCCACCAAAACTCTCTACCATCATCATGCATCAACTTCCTCTTACTCCTCCTCCTCCTTCTTCTTTACACGTGTCACCATCTCCAAGCTTCAGCAGCTACTCCTCCGAAACTCTCGCCGACATCGCCGCCCGCGTCATCAACGAGCTCCGCCAAAACCCCCACCAAAACGACGCCGCCGTTTCCGACGTCCTCGAAGACGACCACGACTCGCTCTTCCAGCCCTGGGAAGATAAAAATGAAAATGAAAACGAAAACGACAACAATCACGATCAAAACGACGACCAAGAAGAAGAAGACGAATTTGAGTTCACGTTTTCAAGACACCAAAACACTTCGCCGATCTCCGCAGACGACATTTTCTACAACGGTCAGATCAAGCCTATGTACATGTACCCTCTCTTCGGCAATCCTTTAACAAACGACATCAACAACGGTGCCGTTTCATCAGTTCCCGTTCCTCATAATAACTACGACGACGATGCTTCCGCCACCGTACGGCGTCGTTTACCTCTAAGGATGCTAATGTTCGAAGACAGTTCATCTGAAAACGACAGCGTCGTCGACGAAGATAACAGTCTAGAAACAGTTCCCGAAGGAACGTACTGCGTTTGGAACCCTAACAACGCGAAGGTAGCTGCCATGGACAGGAATAACAAGAAGAGCAACTCCACTGGAACCTCCTCTTCTTCTTCTTCGAAGCGGTGGAAGATTCGAGAACTTCTTCTTAGGAGCCACAGCGATGGAAAAGGTAACAAGAATAGGGACGGTGATGGTGACAATAAGAAGCCTGAGTTTGTGTTTGGTGTTACCAGCAAGAGGACAAGTAAGGTTGCGGCGGTGGCGAAGGCGGGTTCTGGTGACGGTTACGGAGGCGCGTCGGTGGAGCGTGACGGAAAGAGCGGTAAGAAGTCGGTGTTCCCTTATAAGCAGGAGTTGATTGGAATTTTCGCAAATGTCAATGGGGTTGGTCGTAATTTGCACCCCTTTTAAATATCAATTTTAATGGTATTTTTAAAGTTTTTATTTTATTTTATTTTTTTGTCTTTTTTTTCCCAAGTTTTTTGGCTGAGGTTTCACCATGTTAATAGGATTTTTTTTCTTAATTTTATAACATAGTAATATATGACTAATTATTGTAATTTTAATTGTACTCTAGATAACAAATTAAATATATTATGACAAATCATGAAAGAAATATATTGTGACATACTTCAAATTCAAATTAAAAAAAAAATTGGTGATTAATATAAACATAGAAGAATTTATCTTAGAAAAATGCTATGTTTAATTATAACAAATAAGTTATTAAATTGATTATTTTATATTATTTTTGGCATGCACTTATAATTTTATTCCTTTGAGTTATAATTTTTTGGGAGAAATGAATGGATTGGTGGGGTTTGTTTCGGAATTGAATCAGCACACACATGACATGATAGTGGATTTCAGCAAAAGAAAGGATGGCCATTATATGTGTTTACTTTTTCATGTGCCAACTCATAAGAGGATTTCTTAGGAAAGCCTACAATGACTATATATTATACAATCTCATATGATAATGATAGTAGTATATAATTAACATTATTATTTAGGTTTCTTATAAAATCAGCATATATATCTATACTTGCGGCTTTATATTGGTGACACAATTGGCACAAGTAATTAGAAGGATGATGATGGGTGTGCTTAGCAAATTTTATTTAATTTGCATATGAATAATATGGTGTGCTAATGCAAGCCTAAATTGACAGAGTAATTTTTATTTATTTTATTTTATTTATTTATTTTGATGGTCCCACACGGCACAAACTTGGATAACAAGATTATACTAAAGTGTGTGCCCAGAAAAGCAAAAGATTAGTATTTTATATGCCAAAGTAATCATATAGTAGAATAGTAAAAGTTGATGTGTACACACACATAAAAATTAAAAAAAAAAAAGGGAAGAATAATATTAAAAGTTTTAATAGAAATGGTCTTTCTAGATATTAGCGGCTTTCGAATAATGGAATTTGGTGATTGTATGGAGAAAGTTAAACAAAAATAAATTAATTAATTAAAAAAGAGAAAGAAGATTTTAGGTAGTTAACTCTTATTATTGGAAAAAAAAAAAAGCATTTGTAGGGAAAGTTTTTTTTTTTTTTTTAAATTCATTTTGTTTTGTGTTTGTGGTTCTTGTATGTGGTAATAAAACCACTCACATGATTAAGATTTTTCAAGCATTTGAACGAACAAGTTCCTAAAGAAAAAAAAAAACACTCATATCTTATCTTTGGAGCATCATCTGTCACAAAAAGTAAGTTAGTTATAGCACATGCAAAAGAGAGATAGGAGAGAAAAAACTTATATGCTTGAGAAATAGGGTACCCTTTTCATCCCCATAAACTTTGTTGATTTGTTTATTAGTTTTATATAATTACTTAATCATGTTTATTTTATGCAATGAATGGGAAAAACTATTTTTGTTATCGTGATAGCTTGTTTGCATATGTTTGATTTGGTATAAAAAGAAGGTGGAATTTTTCATACAAGATTTTATTATATGAATTACGCTTCCAGTTATGCATCTCTATACATTTTTTTTTTAATTTTGATTTATATGTTAAGATACACTATTTTGTGTTATACGTAATTATTTATGTATCATCGTATATTGTATTTCTTTGTTTTGTGAATTTATTTATGCTAATATTTATATTTTTTATATATAATGTTACATATAGTATTATCGTTATTATATTTAAAATTATGGATACATGATATTAAAAATTTATTTTTAAGATTTAAAAACATGATAAAAATTACTAAATATTAAATATATATTTTTAAGAAAAACTTTAAAGATCAAATTTGAATGCAGTCTATTAAAAGTATGATTTGAAAAATAAAACATATTCATTCTTTAAATTTGATGAGTTTATGACAAGTGAGTTTCTTTAGAAATTTTCTTTTTGGAGGATGAATGACCACTTTCTTTTTTTATTGAAAATGATGTCAATATATAGATTGAATATTGCTCCGATTTTTACCTATTCTTTCTAAATAATTATTGAAATGTTCCTTCAAATTAAAGGTGTGGGTCAAATGCACAAACATTTTGTCAAATACAAAATTATAGATAAAAATCATCTATAAAATTTTTATTCCATTTTTACCCCTACCATAACCTACTATGTTGCTGAAATTTTACTTCTCTTTTTTAATGTTACATGGTTACCACACACAAACATTGTGACTATCACATATTAGGGTAAAGTTCCCCAGAAAAAATGGAGTGCAACACGAATGTTATGATTTATTTTTTGTTGTACGAAAATTTAGGTCACATATATGGGGATGCCACCAATTTGTTGCATGAGAAAAGAGATAAGAGTTTGCAGTTGCATTTTGAAACCACTTTCTTGAATAACAAAAAAACAAAACTTCTTTCTTATACTACTTTGCATGCACTAAAATGAAGTGGTTCTTTTCATTTGAAGTAAGAATATTATATCAAACACATACACCATGGAAACTCTTGTATGCAAATATTTTTCTCTCATATGTGATGGCTCAATCTATGTGACACAATACTTTGCAATTGTATTATCAATAATTTTGATATCCCTTTTCTTTTGCTTGAGATCCAATGGTGTCTACCTTCTTGACTTTGTTTGTTATTCACCTCCTGATCATTTAAGAGTTCCTCATGGCCATTTCATAGAACACTTTGAATATTGCAAATTTGACCAAGAAATCATAGACTTTGAACTCAGATTGTTGGAAAAATCAGGGATTGGAGGTGAAGCATGCATGCCAGCACCAGTTCATGAAATCCCACCAGATGATTCATTGAGGCATGGAATTGCAGAGATTGAAATGGTTCTTTTCAAGATTGTCAAAGACCTTTTAACCAAACATAATGTTCATCCCAAAAGCATTGACATCCTTGTCTCAAATTGCAGCTTGTTCTGTCCCACACCCTCAATTCCATCAATGATCATTAACAGATTTGGACTCAGAAGCAACATAAAGAGTTTCAATCTCAGCGGAATGGGCTGCAGCGCCGGAATGTTGTCGATAAGCTTGGCTAAAGATCTTCTCAGAGTTCATAAGAACTCATTGGCTTTGGTTCTAAGCATGGAGGCTGTAGCACCAAATGGATACCAAGGGAAAGCAAAGTCCAAGCTTATTGCCAACGCGTTGTTTCGAATGGGAGGAGCAGCAATCTTACTATCTAACAGAAAACAGGACAAGAAAATCGCCAAGTACAAACTTCAACATCTTGTGAGAACTCATTTAGGATCAAACGAAAAAGCATACAGATCTGTGTATCAGGATCCTGACGAAGATGGAGTTGTTGGTGTTTCTTTATCGCGTGAGCTTCTTCGAGTGGCTGCGTTGGCTCTGAGGACCAATATAACAGAGCTAGGCCCTCGTGTCCTGCCATATTCCGAGCAGCTGCGCTACGCATGGTCAGCAATTCAAACAAAAGTCTTGCAACTAGGGCACCAGAAGGAAATCTATGTACCGAATTTCAAGAAGGCGTTTGAACACTTTTGCATTCACGCCGGGGGCAAGTCAGTGATTGATGCCATAGAGGAGTGTTTGAAGTTGCAGAAGGAAGACGGAGAAGCATCTAGGATGGCGTTGTACAGATTCGGCAACACTTCATCTTCTTCTGTGTGGTATGAACTATGCTATTTGGAGGCAAAAGGAAGAGTAAAGAAAGGAGACAAGATATGGCAAATTGCATTCGGGAGTGGATTCAAGTGTAACAGTGCAGTATGGAAATGCATTGCTGACATTGATCCAAATGTAAGGAATGCATGGTCTGATAGAATCCATTCATATCCAATTGAGATACCTGTCTTTGATTGTTGAGAAGAAAAAATAATTGTAGGTTCAAGAAGCATAATCATTTAGCCCTATAACTTGTCAATTGGATAGAATAATTTTAACTTAATGTCTTCATCATGTATTTTAAGCATCCATTGTCACCTCTTTTTTCAATTTACTTGTTGCTTTGGCTACAAACAATTTGTGTTTAAAGCATAAACAACCACTCTAATTTTGGTTTTAATCATTAATAAAGAAAAACCCGGAAAGTAATTAGTAACTAACTACTATTAGATGCATCCATCATAACACTTATTTGATTGTTTCAATTGTGAAACATGGCTCCTTTTGAATGTCTGAAAGCTCAAAAACTACAACCATGTCCATGTTCAACATTGCTAACTTTCTTGAGCCTAAAACCAGAGAAAGAACTAACTGCTTTTGCATACATAGAGGTATTAGATCTGTACATGTATCACTATCCACCCTCTAAATTAAGTGTTCTACAATAACATGCAAGCCAATAAAGCAAAATTCACCTTTTTTTTTAAAAAAAAAAAAACTAAGTTCAAGAAAACATAAAAATAAATGCTACAGCAACATACTAAACAAACAAGAAGCCGCGAGGTGCTATCAGCTCGTACATTGTTACTAGGCGATCTACAAGAGTCTCGGTCGGACTTCCTCAGCCGAAGCAGTTCCTTGAATTGTGTTTTCACCTGCACTGCCTTTAAACACAATGGTTACATGAGAAAGTGGTTTGAGAATAGTTCATTCTTACCGTTAATGCAGCAGTAAGAGAAATTTGTTTCCTTGCAATTCGGCTTAAATCAGCAGCAAAAACATTTAGTGATAAGGATTCTATTGAAGTGGCGGCCGCAAATACAACTCGTATGCTTGTAGTTCCATGGGCGACATGACAACATGCCCCTCTTGCGCAAGATCTCCGAACTGCTCTGTGAATCCCATTACTTCCGGGTCCTCGTGGAGAAGATTCAAGGAAGTTGCTTTGGTCTTCAAGACATTAAGATCTTTGAACATGGTGAACAGGTTCACAGGGTCTTCGGCCAGGTTGGTGCATTGCGATCTTCCCTTCCGGCAGTATGAAGAATCCCAATGTCTCCTGTGCAGAATTATGGCAAATCTAGAACCTTCTGGTGCTTGCTGCAAAAACTTCAAGGGTTTAGGAATCTTGAAGTTTACTATGTGCAAATCGCATGGCAACGGAGCAGCCAGAGGAGAAAAGGATCTAGGTGGTGGCTTCGCGGATAGGTCCAGAGCCTTCTTGGAAATGAATGCATGGAGTGGATAATTCAAATGAGAGCCGGCACGGTGAGAGAAAAGAGAAGGGCTATAAGCGAAAGCACTGGAACCCAAATTTGCAAGGGCAGAAACGTTATGTTCCACAGTTATGTGGAAGACAACATTCATCACACGGTTATCCGTCACTCCTTGGCCAAGACCACGGCCGTCATCTCTCGGCAGGCGACGATCAAGCATTATCTCTAGCCATCCATCTTGAAGGGTTGCCGCACCCAATGATTGCCGAGAATGGACAGAAAACCGTGAGCCACGAGATCCTTGAATGAATGCAAGGGCCGGCATAGGGTAGAAATTTCCTTGCAGGGGGATCTTATCATAAGTTTCCCTTCGGCTCATCTGAAGTCCATTCAAATCAGAATAAAATATCCTGTTGTTATCAACATCTGTTTTATATCTAACTATCATCTCTCTATCATTGAAAGCATGGCTATTCATCTCCACATGATATTCCTTTTCAACAACAAACCCTTGGACCGTATTCTCTCCATTATACAGGCGGGTGCTATGAGAAATGGGAGAATCCTCCCAACCTGTTTTCGGATAAGAATATACTTCCTGCATCAAAGGGCCTTCCGAGATCAGCAATTGCCCACCATCTTCGATAATAGACTGAGCATGACCCGTGGGCTTGAACAAGTATGCTCCACCCGAACTAGTATACATACCAATTTCCTCGTTTACAGTAGTCGGGGAACCATGTTTTGGGGATATCTTCTGCAACAAACCATTCCTCACATCAAAGGTTAGTTTTTGATGCTGATTCTCAATTCCAGCAACATTACCTTTGATTTCTGAGCAAGAGTACGGAGTAGGACAGGTAATGGAACCGGATTTAGAGAAAGATTT
This sequence comes from Stylosanthes scabra, assembly GCA_036250425.1. NCBI lineage: Eukaryota > Viridiplantae > Streptophyta > Magnoliopsida > Fabales > Fabaceae > Stylosanthes > Stylosanthes scabra. The sequence goes on along the minus strand of JASCZI010181284.1, from coordinate 64,819 downwards.
CAATGTTGCAGGCACTGCCTTTGCACAGCCATCAAAAGCATGA
>JASCZI010181284.1:37269-64766 GCA_036250425.1 Stylosanthes scabra | reverse complement strand
CTAACCCAATTGCAGGAACGGATACTTCCCAGTGAAGTCGATGCTTCCCAGTAAAGATCTTGCTATTATGGTGCTGCAACTCCGGAGAAATTTGGCTTTGAACGCAGCTCCAGTTAGAGTCAACCACAGTAACATCAGGACTGTCGACAACAACCATTACAACTTCTTCTCTGGTTTGCTCCAAAGGATTGAAAAATACCACTGTTTGGTAAACACCCTCCCGAATACCAATCACTTTATGCAATGGCTGAGCATCATATTTAGTTCTCACCAATGACGGTTCAAACTGAGCCGGAGTTTGATCTAACTTATCAAAGCGGATACCAAGAAGAGGCTCAATTGCCTTTGACAGGAAAAGCTGCAAGTCCTGTAATGAAGTGTGCATCCGCATACCATAGTCCATAACCACATGATCTTTAGCAGTACCAGTTACCCCATCATGATGCTGAAAAAGAGCCAAGTTCCTTCTGGCAGCAGTTAACTTATAGGAAAATCCCATTCCTAATTTCTCACAATTCGATCGGTGACATAATCCAAGTACTAGAGCTACCATCATTTCTGTGGCACGAAGTGTCTGCTCTAGTACCCTGTCAACAGCCTTGAAGAAAGGCCTCGAAACATAATAACCACTCCAGTAATCTTTTTCCCGATCAGAATAGGTAAAGAAGTCACCTGACAGAGAAGGAAAACCTTCGACTATACTAGACCCTATTTCACCGGGAACAGTATAATTTATTCTCTCTGATTCCTCGCGCAGGGTTTGAAAGTAATCATCCAAAGTGCCGAATTTTGCCTCCACATTCAGACTGGGGTTGGAATTCATATAATCAAATAAAAGTTGGTAATTCCTGAACTGGGCTTCTGCTTCCTCAATGTTAATATAGCGAAAATCATCTCCAAGAGGAATAAGAAGAGTGTTCGTTCGGTACAAAGTAGATTTCTTCTTATATTGATCCAGGAGCTTAAGTGCTCTCTCCTGAACATTATCCTGAGTGGTTTCCTCGGGATTTATTCTCCATGGGCACTGTTCATAAGGAAAACCAGGCATGCGCGCAAAGTCAAATTGACAACAAACTGCAGGCTCAGGGCCACATGTGTGAGGTATATCATATGAATAAAAGGGCATCATGTGGACAAAAATATCGGTCGTTTCCTCTGCATCCCAGCTTTGACGCCATATGTATTCTAAATTTTTATGCCATGCAAGTTCTTTCTTCAGCTCATAATGGGTCCTCTGGATAAGCATGTTGTCGAAACCCATACGACGCAAAAGGTATGCCATGGTAGCTGAGTAACCAAATGGATCTATCGACCAAGAATTTTTAGGAATGAACCCAAGGGTTTCATTCAACCACATGTTGCCTTCTGTCACCTGATAAATAATTGTACAAAGATTAAGTACACCGTTGAATAGCAAATCTCTAGAGCTAAAGGAACGTAGCTTAACACGAACATGAAATCACATGACTGACAGATAGAGTAATGGAAACATAATTTGCTCTTCTGAAAAATGAGTACTGACTACTGAGTACATCGACAAACCCAAATAGAAAATGTATTCCATTGATACTGAGTTCAATTGTGTTGTGAAGAGTTAATATATATAAGTTGACATGACCAAGATACACAGTATTATTGAGTTAGGAAGTGTTATTGGTGTAGCTAATTGAATGTTTCAACAACACCATCGATAATGACAGAAGTTAATAGAAAAACCTAAATCATATTGGACTGTTCCTATTATTGAAATAATGAACAACGATCAACTAAAAAAATAAACAACATGAACATATATATGCAATTGCAAAGAAGACAAATCTTTCAGCATACCTGTTCAATTATAGCATAATAATGGGAATTTGCCTGCATAGAGGAGAATAAACATAAGAGTCAGATTCTGAAAATTAACATTACGGCTTTAACTATGGAAAAGCTTGAAAGAGATTATTAGTTAAATTACCTCATCGTTCATCACCCAGCCACCTCCAACAATTTCTAGTTGCCCATTATTTACTAAATTGGTGAATGCTTCCTTCATATCACTCGAGGCATCCCTCCACCATCTCTCTACGTACGACATCTCTTCCCATATGAACTTCCGTCGAGAATCCTACATATCCAAATTACATAGCAAATCCCAAAATTCAGATTCCTCTCAAACTTAAGACTAAAGGCAGTTAACAATGCTAAGACCTAACGCCCTGCGCCAGCATGACAGCAAGCACAGACTGACAGAGTCAACTGAAAACAGAACCATATATGGAGTAGAGGGGCTTACAATCAATATTTTTCTCCATTTAAGTGTAACATTTGAGGAGATTAAGAAATAAAACTTCATTAAGGTGTACCACTTTTTGCAGCAAGTTAACCAGTTCAATCAACAAAATTTAACCCATTTTTACCCTTATCAATCCCCCTATAAGAACACCAACATACATCCATTGATGTCTCGTTTCCTCTGCATAGACACAATTTATATAACTTCACATTAACCAAAAGACGAACTTATTTAACCAACAACACAACTATAACCGCTCTTTGCCGTTTTCACACATTCACCTAATCGCTTACTATTACCACAACCATAAAATCATTTGACTTTCAGAATCATTACCTCAAGAACCACACATAGAGAAGCAATATGATCATAAGAGAACGCAAAATAAAGTCATATATTGTAAGCGTTTCGAAATTCATCATCTTAACTCGGCATATGTTTTACATAGCCGGTCCCAAGCTCAGATAAATGAGGAGGGTTGTTTGGCCTGCGACAACCAACGGAAATAGTGTCACATCCCCATACATGTCAACAGCGCAATGACGTCTTTGCGACCAGGTACGATTGTGTTAGGCCTGTGACAGCCACTATGTCGCATCTCAATGCACGGACATGACGCAATGACGTCTTGATCCATGAAGTCAAACCCCACCCAGTGGGAAAAAGGCTTGGTTAAGAGTTTCGAAATTCATCATCTTCTAAACCTATATTGTAATACAAGCAACAAACAACAACTATACATCAACTAAACCTTATCCTACTAAGTAGCATCCCTTACATGCACCAAACAATACTATAATTTTAGAGCCAAGCAATAATGCAAACACAAGAATACAAAAAACTAAAACTAAAACAAAACAAGTGAGTGATTTTCTTACCTTTCTAAGAGCTTCAACAATGGTATCAAGTATATGCCTTGATTGGCGATCATAATACTCCTCCACAGTGAGCCTCCAACCAGGATCATTATGAGAATGAGGAACAACAAAAACCTTCAATTTCTCATTATCCCACTCATTCCCTTTATAAGTAACACTCCAACCTTGCTTCCAAGCGCCACCATCAACATCCAAGAACTCAATCTTGTCATAGAGGGCCTTGGTGGTGATATCAACAGTGGCAGCCATGGCAGAGTAGTTAACATTGCTGTTCCCTTTGAGAAGAACGGGTTTTCTGCTTAAGGGCTTTCTGTACCTGGAATAACGGCCTCTGAACCTGAAGTGTGATGTGATGGGTTTAGGAACCCCAAATCGGAGGAGGATTATGATGAAGAGAGAGAAGGAGAAGGCGATGCCAATGGTGAAGAAATTGGAAAAGATGAAATCTTTGAGCTGGGTTCTTCTTCTTTGCTTTCTGGGTACCTTGGATTTTGGGTTTGATGATGGAAGGATCGATTGGCCCCAGCTTCCACTGCGCCTGTTGCTGAAGGCCATGTTTGGAAGAAAGGAAAAAAAAGTGCTTTTTTTTTTAGCTTCTGGATTTTACATGAAATGGGGATCTGTTTTTGTTTGGTGAGTATTACGATGTGTGTGTTCTAAGTCTTCGATGATAATGGTGGAGAGTGATGGTGGGATCGAACGTGTGTTGGGGTTTAGGATCAAAATGGGGAGAAGACACTAACAAGTGTGAAATGGTAACAAAATTCTAATCAATGATTAGATTTTTAATTTTGATGCAACAAGAGTAACAGCTTAAAAAGTTGTGTAATTCCCTTTTTAGATTAATGAATTAATGTACGTCTATGATGGTGCATCTCCTTACACATCAACGGAAAAATATAAATATTAGTATAAAAAAATAAAATTTTTATACTTATGTTTATATTTTACGTGTTAAAAATGATGTGTATAAATATATACAGTAATTCATATAGTATTACCATTATTAATGATAATGATGGTGTCAATAAAAATAATAACAATGCTAAATAATCAATAAAATTTAACCAATAAAATATAAAGTTGATTGATGGTTGCTTCAGATTTCGAATGTTCTATTTCTATGATTTAAATTTTCTATTTCTAAAAAAATATAAAGTTGACTGATGGTTGCTTTAGGTTTCGGATATTCTAAGACTTTCATTGTAGATGTTTTCTATAAACAGTGGTTATTAATGTTTTATTTTTTGTTGGCTGATTTATTGATTAAAAACTTATTAGTTACCTATATTTTCCTTACAAAAATATTATGAGCCAATATATCTGGGAGCCTATGATAATTCTATATTTTGTGGGTTATTATTTTTATTTTATTTGGATAATAATATTTTTTAATTTCGCATAATAATTTTTTTTAATTTTGGATGATATCTAATGTTAACTCCGTAGCACTAAAAAAATTTATTATTCAAAATTAAAGAATATTATTATTTAAATAGAATAAAAATGATCACATATATAATATATGAGTTATTATCCGTAATTCATCTATCATCACTATCATCATCAAGTACATTGCTTCAAATATTTGGCTACCAAAATTTTTTCAAAAATAAATAATAGGTGAATTTAATCAAAGTATCAATCTAAGTATTTTCAAATCGAATAATACTACGAACCAACGCTAAGGAACCAATAAGAAACCAATGAGTATAATTAGAAAAATAGTATGTGGTAAAAGAGAAAAAAAAAAGAAAAAAAAATAATATTAACTTCTTATATATTGACTACCAATATTTTCTCCTTCAAATCCCAATATTAATAATTCTAAAATATTAAATAAGCACCTTTTAAACTACATTGTTTAAACTAACTAAAAACACAAATATTATCTACACATCAAAATTTAATTATTAAATAAGTACCAAATATTTATGTATAAATAATATGTATTATTTCAGAACTAGATTAAAGTATTATTCGTGTATAGCTAAACCTATTTTGTTTTACACAATAGTTTATACTTTGTAATATACACAACAATATATAAGGACTTAAATTGGTATTTCACTATTTCTAATAAAAACAAATTGTAAGAGGAAGAGGATTTTTTTTATAGGCATGCACTTATTTTTCCAAAAAAAAAACATAGGGATGAATAAAAATGTGTAAAACAATCTTCTCAAAATTAATAACAAACACTCTAGCAACATAATTTTTTCTGGCAAATATATTATCTGCAATTATTTGTGTGGTGTTAACTGATAAGCGTAAGCCTCCATAAATACACAAAATAATAATATCATATATATTATCAACAAAATATTATTTAAGCCACACCCAATAAAGGTTTGAAGAATGGTCCACTTTGGAGTACCGAGTGTGTTTTTAGTTTAATTGTGTTTGAACTTTCAAGTTAGAATAGGGACCTACCTTAGATGCATACTTTTTGTTCCCTTTAAACTTCAAAGCATTTTCTCTTGCAACAATATTTGAGCAATTTAAGAGGGATAGGAGTCTCAAACATAATATATTTACATACAATATTATAGTTTAAAAAAATGCATATTTTTTCTATTTAACTTTAATAATCTCTTGAAATATTATGATACAATTAAGTATCAAGAATCATAGAAAATTATAAAATCAGAGAAAAAATAAAAAAAAATTCTTTAAAAAATGACTATGAGAGAAATTAAACTTTCTATTCATTCTTAACATAGTTAAATTATTAGAAATTATTATTATTTAGAGTATAATTTTCTAATTTAATTAAACTATAGGTCAAATAATATTATTTTTAACATATTTTTTTACTAACGAATGTAACAACTTAAAATTACAGTCATATATTTAGATCAGAAATTAGTCACCAATAATATAATAATAATTCTATATTCACATTTATATAATCAAATTTCATAGAGAAGATAATCAAACTACTATATTCATGTTTATAATAAAATTTTATAAGCAATCTAATCAAACATAATTCATATTTATTATCAAACTTTATATTTATAATGAAAATAAGAATTAAAATACACATTTAAATATTTGATGTTTTATATTTAAAATTGAGTGCATTTTATTAAACTTATACACAATAGTAGTATAAAAATGAGTGCAAATTAACATCATAACCATACAAAAGGTTAAATTTGAAATGATACAATTGTGCTAGCTGCTAACTTAAATCAATTCCATGATAGGCTCTCGCTATAAGAATTAAGAAATGTTGTGTTAAAAAGTCTAATCTCTTATCAGCCAATAAATTATAAATTATTCCATATATTTAAGATGAGATATTTTAAACTACTATTGTCAATTGATTAGGTTAAAGAACGAGTTAACCATGCATCCTTTGTTGTTTTTTCTTTAGTTTTTATTAGGAGACTTTTATTTTGTATTATTTCTTTCTTGGTACCCAATGGTATTATTCAAGGATAAGACAAGAGATTTTTTATCATATTAAACATCATATGATTTTGATTATATATTGGACGGCCCAAAATAGTGTTATAAAGTGAGATTTGTTTTCAACTGTTTAGAACTCAATTTTCATGTAAAAAAAAAAAAAACTCAATTTTGATATGGTAATAATATAATGAGTAAGGCTACAGAACTAATGTTAGTGGACCAATAGGAGTAATTAGGGAAATAATAGGTGGTAAAAAAAGAAAGAGAAAAGAAAATAAAATGATATTGACTTCCTATTGTCTTCCTAATATTTACTATCAAGATTTTTTCTAATATAAAATATAATTATTTTTGCTGAAATGATGTTACATAATTAAATATATATATAAAAAAAATTTTGTCTTGTTTGCGTGCTTTAAAATTAAATTCAACTATTAATTAAACCTCCATAATTAAAATGATCATATATTGGACGGCCTAAAAGAGTTTCATAAAAGTGACCTTAATCATATGATTAAATCCCTTTGAAAATGGTTCTCCAAATTAAATTAAAACCGATGCCTTCGAATATGAAATGGGAGATTGAATTTTTAAACGATTGAGGTCTTGTTAATGTTTTCAATTAAAATTAAGTGAGATTTTTCCTCCATCGTTAATTAGTTATTACTTATTAGATATAAAATGATATTCACGTTTTCTTCAAATATTATTATTATTATTATTATTATTATTATTATTATTATCATAAGAGATAACCATATCTCCCATCCGTGGTGTGGTGTGACAAGCTTTTTTTCTACACCAGAATATATGATATGATTATGCAGAACAACCCTAGAAGGCAAAAATTTGAGCAATAAAAAACCTACACAACCAAACTTTTTTGGCAACCAAGCGTAAAGGTTTTTTCTCTCCTTAAAAGACGCGCCCTTCTCAAATACGCTTCATTATCTTTTTTTTTTGTGTGTTTTATCGCCTGATTCGTTAAACTCATCATTATTCATCCATTTTGATTCATTCAATTCATTCGTAGTTCTTTTTTAGTCGTTAGAGTACATTTAAGCACATTTAAGTGGTAAAATCCGGTTCAGTTATTATTGAAATTCTGGTTTGTTTTTTTAATAAAAATCCGCGTGCTTCTGATTTTCATGAAAATCCGATTAAGTTTTTTATGAAAATCCTCTTCATTGTTCCTTGAAATTCCGGTTCAATTTTTCATCTAGTCAACCAAGCCTTTTTGGCACACGTGCACAAGGTTTTATCTCTCCTCAAAAGGCGCGCCCTTCTCAAACACGCTTCATTATCTTTCTTTTTTTTGTTTTATCTCCTCATTCATTAAACTCATCATTATTCATCCATTTTAATTCATTCAATTCATTTATAGTTCTTTTTTAGTCGTTAGAGTACATTTAAGCACATTTAAGTGATAAAATCCGATTCAATTATTTATGAAAATTCGGTTCAGTTCTTATTGAAATTTCGATTCGTTTTTTAATAAAAATCCACTTAGGCGTGTTTCTTCATGAAAATTCTATTCATTTTTCTCTCTCCTCAAAAGACGCGTCTTTCTCAAACAGACGCCTAGATGAGAGTGGGTGTATATCGCTTGATCAAATACTTGTATATATAATATTATTGTTTGAGTAATATCCTAATTATTTTATATATATTATCATAAGAAGTCTGGATTTTTTTTTTCTCATAATATCTCCTAATTCAAAAAGCTAAATATTAATTAGCTACAAATCAGACATCATTTTTTTTATTGTCATTCATGGTATCTCCCAACCCAATAGGCCAGTAATTAATTCACGGCGGATCTAAACTCTATTTAAGAGTTATCACTGGCCAATGAGTTGCTATATGTACAGATTTCAAACTTTCGACACTTACTTAAACAAACTAGTAAGCTGATAACTAGACTAATTCAAATTGATTAGACATATATCTATTTAAGAATTTAATATTGGTCATCCCGTTACTACGTACACAACGTAAAATTTAAATCACTAAGCAAAAAAGCTAAGTAAGCTAAATATATGACCAATTCAAATTGATCGATTAAAATCTCTTTTATCAAACTATGCATGGAAAGTGAGAAAACTTAGAAGAAGAAAAACATATATAGTATGCCAAATTATCATTTTCCATATCCACCACAATATTAAATGCAATCAAGTATTGAAGAAGTAATTAAGGAGGTATATGACTATATGAGGGATGACAACTACCAAAAGCAATGCAAGAAGGAAGTGAGAAGAGGATCCAATCTATGTGTGGAGATTGGAGAATACAGATCATACATGGTGGCTACATATACTGGAGATTTTTCTTTTTTAGTTATAAGTTTGTTTTCATATATAGCTAGATTCCACTCACTCCAAGCTACAATATCAATGATTAAGAATATATGTGGAGATTAGTGAGTATAATTTGGTAGGAGATGGATATTTGAATAATTTCTAAATAATTTCTTGGAGTTTGATTTTTATTGTTAAATGTGATAAATCGTTTGATAAATAATTTATAAATAATTCTTTAAAATATTTAAAATATATATAGAGACTTAATTTTTGTTCTATTATCTTGTACAAAAGTATAGAGTTGAATTTCAATTGTTGAAATAACTTAATGCTAATTCTTAAATATTTTAATTACATAAATTTTTCTAACACCTTTTTTTAAAATTTTTTTACGGTACTCTCTAATCTAGCATGCCAAAAACTAATCTGCTATAAATTAAAGTCAATTTAAAGAATTGTTATTAGTTATTGAATATTCAAAATGTAATTTGGATTTTTTAACACTTATTTAAGTAAATGAGTAAGTTGAACATTAAGATAGTCACCAAAAACGTCTTATATTATAGTCACCAAAAACGTCTTATATTATTATTACTTAATAAATTTAATGCGTGCTAAGATAATATCATCTTTAAATAGGTCACGTCTCTTAAGGCAATAGTTTTGGTGGCTAAGAGTGAATTTAAGTCAAGATAAACATTATAGCGAACTCATTATTATCGACACATGACAGCTCTGGATTGATGCTGATAATTTGTTGATCACTTTAGCCACCATAAGCATAGTTACCGGAGAGTCTACACCTTTTAGTTAATATATAAGTAGAAAGATGTTATTAATATAACAGTTGAGTTAATTACAATAAATACAAACATGTTTTATTTGGAAGATGATTAAATCATTTTGAATAAGGTTTCTATGGTTAGCTATTGTTTTAGTTGCTTGAGAGAGACAAAGTGTTTGTGTTTTCTGATATTTGTATAAGTGCTTTGTGAGGCTGGGAATTCAAGAAACAGCCACATCTGCAGATTCTCCTCCACACCACAAGATCCAGGAATCTCTATTTATATCATTTTGTTTCCCTTAAAATTAGATAATCTTAGGTCATAGACTCAACCAAAACCACTAATCAAATGAAAGTTTAATGAGAGTTTCAAGAAAGAAAACAAAACACTCTTACTACATTCAATATTAAATTCTGTTTTTTTTTTTATTATAAAATAATAGAAAATACATAGTGACTTATTTATAATCGTGTGCAGAGACGAACTACGTAGCGATTTATTTAGATATTGGGCTAATTAGTAGAACATTTGGTTAATTTTATATTTTTTAATATTGAGCTAAATACGAATTAACTAATTAATTATTAATATATCTGAGTTTGGGATTTATTTATCACCATAAGAACTCTTTATTAATAAATAATTTAACAAAAATGTTATTTGAATCCTAAAATAACTATTATGTATTATTACATATAAATACATGTAAGAAAATTCTACCAAGAACTTTAAGTGTTTTTTAGTGAGGATATTGCCATATTTAGAAATTTTATCTCTCTCATAATGATAGTATTAATTACACATCAAATTTTAATAGCACAAATCAATAGTTAAGATTCAATATTTTCACTATATGATACATTGATGTCTTCACCAAAGATCTTCTTATACATATATTGTTTCATTTATTTTTAATATATATTTTATATTTCACCATATATTTTATGATGGATGAAAAATTTAAAAATTAGAATTTTGAGACTTAGCAACAACAAATTTACAAATAAACTAACATTTCAAGAGTGGATAGTGTGGAATTTGATTTTGAGGAAAACTGTCATCTAGAATCCACTGGTATATATGTATATGTTAGATGTTAGATAATTAATTTAGTATTTTTTAATCAAATTAATATGTTGATAATGATTTTTTAAAGGTGAATACTTGGATGCAATCAATTTCATCCGAAGTTATTTGTTAAAAGTCATTAGATAACTCGATATATTTGATTAAATTATGATCTAATAATTTTAAAGTGAAAATTTCACATGAAGTTAACTATACCTTAGTTTCTACTTTTTAAAAAACTAAAATATCCATAAAACTAATTTTTTTAAGCAAAAGTTTTATGTGTCAAAAATAAATATATCTTTTAATTCATTTTTAAGTATTTTACATTTAACTATTTGTGTATATATCTAATCATTGCAAATAAAAAACTTTTCTATTTTATATAATATATATTGGATAATTGATTCAAAATTTCAAACATTAACCCTTAAACAACCCTTAACTTGGATTAGTATATAGTAGTGGGAAGTTGAAGCACTATACTACACAAAAACAAAAGAAAAGAAAAATATAAACACAAAACAACACATTTTTATTTTTAGTTGAGAATTAAAGAATTAAGAGGGTGAGAGAATTAGAGAAAGAGGCTAAGATTCAAGATTTTGAGGGAACACACTTCCTTCCTTTCCTTCCTTCCTTCCTTCCATGGCAGTTTCATCGCGCCCTTTCTTCCTCTCTCGTCTCACACACCTCTCACTCCACAACCCTAACCCTCTCCACCCTCCAAAACCTCCTCCTCCGACTCCAATCTTCCTCCGCCGCCGCAACCTCACCACCCGCTGCCTCGTCTCCGGCGGCGTTGACGGCTTCTTCTTCTCCGACGACCTCGTTTCCACTCGCAAGTCCTCCTTCGACCGAGGCTTCACCGTCATCGCCAACATGCTCCGCCGAATCGAGCCTCTCGATAACTCCGTCATCTCCAAAGGCGTTTCTGACTCCGCCAGAGACTCCATGAAGCAAACCATTTCCACCATGCTAGGGTTACTACCTTCCGACCAATTCTCTGTTACTGTTACCGTTTCCAAGCAACCTCTTCACCGTCTTCTTGTCTCTTCAATCATCACCGGGTACGCCTAATTCTACCTCCAATTGTTCCCTTTCTGTGATTTAATTTCGTTGGATCCATGCGTGTGTTCGGAATTTTGATTCTATTTTTTGAACTGTTCTAGTTGAATTTATCATGCTCGAGTTAGTAAGATTTTTGGATATATGCTACTTCTGGTACTGATTCACCGAGGAATTTTCAGATTTTGATTATGAGTTTGAGTTTGCGAGGAGTAATTTTTAGTTAGAAGCTAATTTGAATAGCTAGATAGGTTAATTCAAAATGTTCATATTTGTGTGTTATTGAGCTTGTAGGTTGTTTAATTTTGTGTAGGTATACACTGTGGAATGCGGAGTATAGGATGTCCCTGATGAGGAATCTTGATATATCGCCGTGTGGAGTCGAAGATTCCGGCCGTGAATTGAGTTCAGAGGAAGTGAAGGATGGAGGAGATGACGTCAAGAGTGAAGTTGTTTCTGAATTGGGATTGAAGGATTTGGAAAGTTGCAGCAGTAACAGCCCTAGAGTATTTGGAGATTTGCCTCCTCAGGCTCTGAATTACATTCAGCAGTTGCAGTCTGAGTTGACAAACATGAAGAAGGTAACCCTCCTTTTTATCGATTCTTCTAACAAGATGTAGTAGTTAAATTCTTAGTTATTGTATTTGGAGTTTGGAAGAAAAAAGAACCTTGCCTTGGTAGGTGAATTATTCTAGTTCTTGCAATATTGTTTTCTTCTTTTCTTTTGGTAATATTGAGTGACTTCTATTTGGCACATTATGGTTTCCGCTGATAGTAAATTGGGCTTTACTTCAGCTGCGATGATACTTTGATTTTATTTTTATCCCTATAATCTAGAAATCATGATATTTGCTTCCGTCTTCCACAACCTTGAAAGTTATAAAAGGGAATGAGCAACACATGAAATGTCTTTTTGCAATAAGGGCCAACCCAGTTCAAGTCCCACTTGGTGGGGTGCTGGGGAAGGGAATATACTAGCAGCCTTACCCCTACTTTCGTAGAGAGGCTGTTCGAACCCACGACCTCAAACTCCACGGTAAGTGAGCTTACCGCTGAGCCAAGCCGGCCCTTCAAATGTCTTTTTGCAATAATGGTAAAATTTTCTTCTTTGGCATCTTAAGGCTCAAGGTTGCATCATTAAGGAGCCTTGGCTTGGTAAGGACTAAGGAGACTCCTTAATATGCATGATGACGCCAGCCCACCACCATAACCATTGTTGTTTTGTCCGGACACTTGTTTTGTCTGTGCTCTAAAACAATCAAAGGTAATTGGAGAATTCTGTTTTTGTTTCAGGAGTTGAATGCACAGAAACAGGAAATAATGCAATTAGAGTATGACAGAGGAAACCGTAACAACTTGTTGGAATATCTTCGGTCACTGGATCCCGATATGGTAATGCTTCAACTCCTGCCTAATTCCTATCCCTGATTTTTAAACTGATGCTTTATTTAATTTGGAATGCAAAAAGTTCCCCCTTTTATCTCCCCTTGTTTCGATTAATATATAGTTACTAATTCCAGAATCAGGTTTTACTTTATGAATCTTTTTCATCCGTGCAATCATGTTGACAGGTGGCTGAACTGTCTAGGCCTTCATCAATAGAAGTGGAAGATATAATTCACCAACTTGTTCAGAACATATTGACGAGATTCTTTGGGGATGAAGTCAGCTCCAATTTTCTTGAACAATCAGTAGAAAGAAATGTAGATAATCACCTAGACAGCAGTGATGAGTTTAGTGATACAGTAGGCACTTCTCGGGATTACCTAGCAAAGTTGCTTTTCTGGTTAGTACACATCTCCTTCTCATTGCCCTCTTAGAACGTTTGTTAGTTTTGAGTGAGTTAACGTCCTCAACTTAATTATGCTAGTGTAATTCCCACATCCTCTAAGAAGCTACTCTTTTCATCCTCTAAAGAAACCGAAATGGATTCTTTTCCCCTTTCTTTGTAATTATAATTATTTTCTAAAATATCTCCAAACATAAGAAAACGGCTTTTTTTTTTATTATTTAAAAAAAGATTTTATGGCAAATTTAGCTGAAACTCCCTATATGCATGGCCCTGAAACTTGTCAATGTGTTCCATCAGCCATAGCTACATACCTCCATTTCCTTAGTAATACAAGAACCATTTCTTTAGCAAATGAAGTCATTATTGATTTTTTTTTTTGGGTTAAATTTTTGCATTGGCAGGTGTATGCTATTGGGTCATCACTTAAGAGGGTTGGAAAACAGATTGCATCTAAGCTGTGTTGTTGGGTTGTTGTAGAAAAGAATGTGGAAGGCATGTATATTCTTTTCTCTTCCTCATTTCTCTTCATTTCATTACTGCCCCTTTCCACAGATTTTTTTTCCTCTCTCTATAATAGCAGTGATATCAATCAATGAAAAACTCAAAATGTATCAAAGTAATAATAATAATGTCTCCTCCTTTCTTTTAGCAGATTTCTCTCTATTCATTACTGTTTTATAAGCATTAAATCATCCTTAAATGGCACTGTGGCATGTCTCTCTGTGCATGAGTAATGTGGATGGTGGCAAATATAACATCAAGAAGCATCCATATGCATAAAAACATTTCAAATTGAGTCTGTGATCTGAATTGCATATGAAAGGCAATAAACTGTTCAAATATCTTTTGCTTTAGTTTAGTTTTGCATGCAGGCTGATGTAACCTCTTTTCTTTTCTTTTCCTTATTTTTATTTTTTATTTTATAAGTTGAATTCAACTTGAATTGCAATTACAGACACTTGAGATTCAATTAATCTAATCCTGAATGTTAGATGAACTTGATCAAATAACATGATAGTGATAAACCGTTACCTTATCTAATAGCCAAGTTATTGGTGTTGAATGATGGGTTTAACTTAAACCACAGTTTTACAAATAAAGGTGGTGTTGCTGTTGGTTTAAAATGGGTTATTTTGTGGAAGTCAAGCATCCACAAATCTCTTTCCAATACAAATTCTCTTTTTGTCTTCAAAGAGTGTGTGTCAGTCAACACCATCCACAGAGACATTTAGATTTAGGTCAATTTAAGACCAATATTTCTTCCAATGTTGTCTTTCTTCCTTGCAAGTTGTAATACGCATTTCCAGCTATCACAATTCACAACTCTCAAGCTTATAAATTGCCTTCACACTTGCCATTTGGAGAATTGGAAGATAAACTCAAATGGGTGATTCGATTCAAGGGGAAAGAAAATATTTGAAGGTTGAAACTGACATATTCTACATGTGAGGCTGCATTTCATATTTTTTGAGAGTATATCATTAATCAAGAAACAAGAGAATCATGAAACTTGTAAATACCTAAGAATTTTATTTTATTTTTTATTTCATGACGATCTTGCTTGATTCTATTGTGTTATAAACGTGAAACTCTTGCCTTATTAAACCTCTTTTGA
The DNA here is from genome assembly GCA_036250425.1 of Stylosanthes scabra. Taxonomy (NCBI): domain Eukaryota; kingdom Viridiplantae; phylum Streptophyta; class Magnoliopsida; order Fabales; family Fabaceae; genus Stylosanthes; species Stylosanthes scabra. Next base: position 49,559 of record JASCZI010181284.1, on the reverse strand, counting down.
ATAACAATAACAATAACGCCATGCTCATAACTATATATTATAATTGCAAAGTAAGACGAATACGAATAAAATATAATAAGCTAGATATTTATTCATAAACTTCAATTACAATGACCATAAGTCCATAACCAAGTAGACTTAGAGGTGAAGACCTATGTTGTTTGAAATGAAGTTTTTGGGAGGAGGTCAACTTGGAGGTGACTGTATTGGATCTGGACCGTCAGGAACTTTACGGTCTACACCTATATTATTTGGAAAGAAGTGTTTCGGAGGAGGTCCACTTGGAGGTGACTGAATTGGATCTGGACCGTCTGGAACTTTGCGGTCTAAACCTATATTATTTGAAAAGAAGAGTTTCGGAGGAGGTCCACTTGGAGGTGACTGTATTGGATCTGGACCGTCTGGAACTTTATGGTCTAAACCTATATTATTTGGAAAGAAGTGTTTCGGAGGAGGTCCACTTGGAGGTGATTGTATTGGATCTGGACCATCCGGAACTTTACGGTCTAAATCTATATTATTTGAAAAGAAGAGTTTCGGAAGAGGTCCACTTGGAGGTGACTGTATTGGATCTGGACCGTCTGAAATTTTACGGTCTAAACCTATATTGTTTGAAAGAGAGTATTTGCCAAATAAACCTCTATTACCAATAGGTTTATCATTGTTAATGGCATCTGTGGTGCCAAAAACAAGTGACAAGAGAAAGAAGCAAACAATGCTATATAACGAAACTTTAGTGTATTCCATTTCTCAAAATGATGTGTAAGTAATTTTTGAATCATCTATTTATATAGAGTAAAACTATGGCATGCACCTTGTGATCTCTCTATTAATGGAAATAATAAAGATAATAAAGTTCTAATATTCATAATCAATTTCTCCAATATCATGGGAAAAAATGGTATTTTTATTTTCGGTAGGGTACTATTATGACAAAGATTTGCTATTATTTTCCAACGTTATAAGAAATTTGCAATGGTATTCATATAATCATATTTCCTACATTAGTGTAATAATATGGAAGGATTGTAACTTGCGATCTTCACAAAATACAGATTCCCAAATTTTAAAATATGGCAATCGAATCAATGTTTAAAATCAAATTTTAAGGGCTTAAACATATCCAAATTTCATATTATATTTTTCAAACTTTTTTTTATTATAAAAGAAATTTCTAACCCAAGTTATTAAAGAGAAATCACCATTAACATTTAATATCTAAGAGACAATACTATTTTTTACGTTTTTTTTTTAATTTTGAATTTTGATTATTCCTGGATTATTAGTGTAATATTTGTAATTATGGAATGATAAAATCTAGGGATTTTTGTCACTCAAAAAAAAATCTAGGGCTTTTCAAAATTTCAAAATATATTGGGTCAATTTTTAAAATCAAATCCCCTTATTAATAGAGACACCAAAAAAAAAATATCTCCTTATTAAAATTAGGTTTTCAAAATATATTAGGTCGAATTTTAAATTCAAATCATCTTATACTCCTTCTCCTTATCCTTATTTCCTTATTAACATAGTAAATATACTAAGGGAGCTTCTGTGCTAGTAATGTTTATGAAGGCTAATGATGCCCATCAGTTGACCAGCGAATGCGGAAATGACGTGCGGCTAACCCATTTGAAAAATGAAAGGAGAATAACGGTGGGTTTTCTTTGGACGGTGTTGGGCAGGAGGGGTATATGTGATTTTGCACATAGGAAAATTTCTGGGCCATAGTGTTGGGCATTGGATCATAATCATTTCTATATAATGCAAAGAGTCTCTTTTTGTTGGGTATATTTTTTTGGGTGAAGGAAAAATAAGGTCTCGTATAAAACACCGGATACGTTTATAGTTAGTGTAGAAAAAAATTTGTTCATGGTTGGGTTTTAAAAAAAAATAAAAGATTCATATTGTGGCTGCCATTTTATTCATTATTATTTAAAAAAAATGTAGAACCTGCAATTGTATGATAAATATAAATGTTTTTGTTTTATAAATTTCTTATTTTACTAATTTGTGATAAATATTTATTAATATGAGTTGAAAGTTTGGATGAGCTAGTTAGATTAAGACACATGAAATTTAAAAATTTAAATTGAATGTAAGCTTATTGCATCCACATCACACTACCTTGCTCAAAAAGAATAATTTTATTTGCATACCAAAATTAGTTACTAAATTAGTTATCAGTGTATAATACACATTAAAATACAAAATACATGTGTAGTTTAACTTAATTTTAATGTGTATTTAGTATTTAGTATTTCAATACATATTATACATTGATGACTGATTTAGTGGCTGATTTTGGTGTGCAGCTAGTATTGGTCAATTGAAAAAGGATAACAAGTTTTAAATAAAAATAATAACATTAAACTCAGATTCCGTTGAGAGTATTTTACCATGTATTAAATTGATCCAAAGAAGATAGTTATTATGTTTAAGAGTTGTAACATTTAAATGTAGTGCTAAATAACATATTTATACCAATTAATTGAAATTGAAATTTCATTTAAATGTACTTAATCGTATAATACTGTAATAATATCTTTGTAAATTAAATAATACTGATACTAAAAAGTTGCGTTAGGTATACACTAAATGTAGTAATTGTGAATAACATTTTTTTATTAGAAAGATATTTTATTTTTTTTTATGAGAATAAAGTATTATTTTGATCCTTAACGTTTGGCTCAAATTCTAAATTAATTCTAACGTTTTAATCGTACTATTTTAGTCCCAAAAACTTTCAAACGTCTTATTTTAATTCCAAAATAGTTTCAAACAATATCAATGTTTACATGTTGTCCACAATTAAATTTAAAATGAAAAATAATAAAAAGTATCATAGACATTAACTCTACATCCCAACAACTACATAAAATATTATGACTGCAAAAAATAAAATAATCAAAAAATGAAATTAATGTCATGAATTTTCTTTCTTTAATTTTTTCACAAACCTATATATATTTAATTTCATAGTTTTTTTCTTCTAATTAACATTTTTTCTACTGGTAATGTTTTAAAGTGTCTACTATGTTTAAAATTAGGTGAATGCTACGGTATTTTTTTTTTTTGAGAGGGTAATTTACCCTTTCTAGCCTATTGGTTCACAATTAACTTAATAAATAATCTCATTTTTAGTGTTTAATGTATAATCTTATTTAAATAAGGATTTTTTATGATATTTTGTATTCTTTTCTATGAGATGAGCACATAATATAATATTTTCTTTTTTCGTTCTTCCCTGTCATATACAAAAAGAACAAGTGATATAATATATCGATTTTTTCAATATATATGGCCATTCTAAATCAAATTCAATGAAAAATAGAGGGTAGATAAGTAGTGGTATACATTCCAACCGTAAAAAAATTATTTATTGAGTTAATTATGAACTAATACATTAAAGAGGGTGAATTACCCTCTCAAAAAGAGAGGGTACCGTAGCATTCACCTTAAAATTAACATCAACATTACTCCATCCATTAATTATTCATATCAAATTTAACAGTGGGACTAAAATAGAACGTTTGAAACTTTTTGAAACTAAAGTAAGAGGTTAAAAATGTTAGGGACCAATTTAGAATTTAGACTAAATGTTAAGGACTAAAATAACATTTTTACCATTTTCATTATTACTTAAATAAATATTTACGAATTTTAACAAGATAGTTTTATCCTTTAAAATTCAAAATTATAATAATTTAAATAATTAAATAACTCCAGCTCTAAAAAGGTATTTATTGTGTTTAACTTTTATATTAAAAAGGTATTTTTTAAATTTTATTTATTGTGTCTTTTTAGTCGTTGTTAAGGACTTTTGAATGGGGAGATTAAATACAATTTGATAAATTTTATGTTTCATGTGTCTTAATTCAACTAGCTCATCCAAACTTTTAAATAAAAAAATTGTAACGAAAATATTTATATTTATCATACAATTGTAGATTTTGCATTATTTTTTTTAAAAATAATAAATAAAATGACAGCCATGAATCTTTTTATTTTCATCTTGAAATTCTTTTTTGGGTGTCTATTCATCCTGAATTTTATAAACTATAAATGTATTGGTTTTTTATAACAGGTCTTATTTCCCCTACACCCAAAAAATTATATACTCAACAAAAACTAAATCTTTGCATTATATAAAAATGATTCTGATTCAATTGGCCCATATTATAGACACCAAAAAAAAATTGGCCCATATATGGCCTGCTCAGAAATTCTCCTACTTACAATTCCACATATACCCCTGCTCCACATACCGTTGGAATTTGGAAAGACCTTACGTCTCCTTTTATTTTTCAATTGGGTTAGTAACGTGTTACTTCGGATTCGCTGGTCAACTAATGGGCATTATTAGCCTTCACAAACATTATCACCACAGAAGCTCCCATATATTAATCTCCGTTGTATAAAGATTGAGTAGTAATAGTGTATCTGCATGACATGCATTAATACCTCAGTAAGTTCTTTATAAATTCTCCTTTTTTCATTATGTTGACATATGTCATAACCTAAGTAATTTCCATCAATGCACCATTATATGTTGGAGCATGTAACATAGTCTAATACACTAAGACTAATAATAATAAATATTCAACTTTTTCCAATGAATTAATAATAAATATTATATTAAGGCTGATAATAATAAATAATGTGATCCATTTTAAAAAATTATTACTACTACTATTAATAAATTAATAATATTCAACTTTTTTCGTGAAATTCATTTTGTTTGTTTTTTATATTATTTCTATTATATAAAAATTTCTATTCCTACATACTATATAAAAATCAAATAGTAATAGTATCACTGTGCGATATATGTGAAGGTTTCAACAAGCTCTTCAAAAATTCTCCTATGAGATTAATTTAAAAAAATAAAAAAAATAAACAACCTTTTTAGTTGTATTAATGTTAAGCAAATTATTTTTATGATCTATATTTTATCAGAGCATAAATAAGTTGATGTACGTTCCGCATCAATTGTAGATTCGGAATATATGACTCATTTCATTCATTCAAGTAATTCAATGTGTAAAACATCTGGTAATAAATAATTGATAAAAACAACCTACACCAAAGTAAATATTAGTGAAACAATAATAGAATTTGCTTAACATAAATGAAGTTGTTACAATAAGATGGCTTAATTCAAGACTAATGCAACTGTCAGTATCCGGCGCAACGCGCAGGTACTCACCTAGTACTAAATTAAAATACTAATAAGAGACAAGTGTCATTCCTTGATTAATTCTTTTTTCCTTCCAAATGTTTTTTTTTTTTTTGTGTCTCTTCCAAATGTATTTATCTTTTATGTTTATCTCTTATACTCTTATTCTATTTCAATTATTTACTCATTTTTCTTTTATATCTATTTCAAATTTCTAATAATTACAAAAATCTCATTTTCAATTATTACTATTTACTTTATTTATTATATGTAGATAACAATTAAATTTATTATAATTCTATGAATTTTTCTTTATATTAAATCAATTAATAATAAACACGTTAAACAATAATAAATACAAATTTATTAGTATAATTATGTTGGATGGATAATAGCATCGACCATGGTTCGAATGACAATAGTAGAAATAGTAAAAATAATATTAATAGTAATAAATATTTCCAATACTTTTTCTAAAAGATAACTATAATTCTATTGATAATGTTACAAGTCTGAAGTTGGGAGGCCGACATTTGAAAAATTGTTTTATAAGATCTTGGGCTCTTTCACTACATGAGCTAACTTTGGACCAACTCCTACCAAAAATTATTTTGAATTAACAACGGGGTTCATTTTTTAGAGTAGAGCCGTTGGACGTCGGAAAAGACTATTTACGGAGAGTTCTGATTAGTGGAGAGTTCTGACTGACAAAAGACCAAGTGAAGTGCCACTAAGTAAAGTGTCGTAGAGTGGAGCTGTCGGGTCGCCAACTCTTAAAGAGTGATGCTATGTTACAAGTCCCATATCGAAAAGTCAACACCTAAGAAAAAAAAAAGCCTTATAAAACTAGGCCTTGGAAAAAACAATCATTTGTAATAATTTTATTTGATGAGAATAACATTAATATAATTTTTTAATGAATTTAAAAATTGTTTGAATATTCTTCCAAAAATAATAATAGTGATAAATAAATAATTTCATAGGAATAACACATTAAAACTAACGGTAATGCTAGGTGTACACTTATTTTTTCTAACAAAGTTCAATCAAGTCATTAATTTTCACATTAAATAAAAAATCATTTCAATGTCAAGTAACACAATAAAATAGTACATAAATAATATTCTATTTGATATTAAAATTATCTTCTATTTGTCATAGAAATAAATAATTTTATTAAAATTGATTGATAAAATAAGTGTACGTCTAAAATTATTATTTAGCTATATAAATTAATTTAGTCTAATTTTTTCGAGAGCATATATATATTTTAGTAAATGGGAAGCAATTTTTTCTTATTTTAAAAAAGTCAAGGTGTACCCTTGTTTCGTCGAAAATTCAGCTTGTCTTTATTCTTTGTTTTGCCTTAATATTATTATTATTAGTTTATTACAATAATTCTACGTGAACAAGTGATTTTGGTCAATTAAGTGCAATCAAGTGATTTATTTCTATGCTAAATAAATAGAAAATTATTTCGGTGTCAAATAGGACATTATTTAGGTATACTTTTTTATACTACTTGACACCAAAATTATATTCTATTTAGCATAGAAATAAATCATTTGATTGCACTTAATTGGCTAAAATCACTTGTTGAAATCACATTACCTTTTTTATTATTATTATTATTATTATTATTATTATTATTATTATTTCTAGTAAGTAGTGAATTATATGTGCAGTACTATTCGTATAACTAACTATGCAGAAAATTCATAACGATCTTGCTTGGTTCTATGTGTTATATATAAACGTGAAACTCTTGCCTTAATAAACCTCTTTAGAAAAAAAAAAGTTAAGGGGGTTTGTTTTAAATCTCTAATTTTAGAGTAATGCTAGGGAGTCAAAGTTAGGGAGCCCATAGGGAGCCATAAGTACAATTAGAAAAATAATAGGTGATAAAAGAAGAAAGAGAAAAGAAAAAAGGAAACCCTAACATTGGCTCCCAAGACTTTCTCCTAATTTTAAGTATAATAACTAACAACTAAAAATTAGAAACAAGCCCGAAAAAAAAAATAATTGGTATAGTTTGGTGTAGAATAATACTATTTACGTACTTTTTTAATAGACATCAGCTTTACACTCGTATAAAAATACGATTATTATAGATAAATCATAAAAAAATAAAAAATAATTAACGCATCAATGATCATATTTTATACGAATGTCAATTTAATGTCTACTAATAAAATGATAGATGAATAGCGAAACCGATAATAAGAATAACAATAACGCCACACTAATAACGATATATTATAACTGAAATGAAATGTAATTAGACAAATAAACCGAATAAACCATAAGCTGGAAATTTATTCATAAACTTTTAATTAATTATTACAATGACCATAATAACCAAGTATTAATAAACTTAGTAATAGACCTTCTTTCCATAGTACTTGGGTTTGGGAGGAGGACCATCTGGTGGATCATTTGGACCACCTGGAACTTCATGCTCAAGACCTACTTTGTTTGAAAAATAAGAGTATTTGGGTCCTCCATTTCCATTAACAATAGGTTTATCATCATTGTTAATAGCATCTATGGTGCCAAAAACAAGTGACAAGAGAAAGAAGCAAACAATGCTATTCCACAAAACTTTACTGAATTCCATTTCTCAATTTGATGTGTGTAAGCAATTTTTTAATCATCTATTTATATAGTAAAACTATGGCACCATGGAATCTCTCTATTAATGGAAATAATAAAGATAATAAAGGTATGGTATTCGTAATCAATTTCTCCAATATACCGAAAAAAGAATGGTATTTTTATTTTTGGTAGGGTGCTGTTATGACAAAGATTTGCTATTATTTTCCAATGTTATAAGAAGTTATTAGTGTAATATGAGTAATGTTAGGAAGTCAATGTTAGGAAAATAGTGGGCGGTAAAAAAATTTATTGGTCAGCTATTGGCTAATAAACTATGGACTCCCTAAACTTTTTAGTGTAATATTTAGTAATCAAATCAATGTTTAAAATCAAAATTTGAGGGCATAAACATATCCAAATTTCATAATTTTCAAACTTTTTTAAATTATAAAATAAATTTCTAAACAAAATTATTAAAGAGATAACCAGAATTTAATACTTTTTTGTGATTAAAAATAACCAACATTTAATATCTAAGATACAAATTTTATTTTTTACGTTTTTTTAATTTTGAATTTTGATTACTCCTGCATTATTAGTGTAATATTTGTAATTATGAAATGATCGACATTCTTCATAAAATCTAGGGATTTTTGTCACCCAATCTGGGGATTTTCAAATTTTCAAAATATATTCGGTTAATTTTTAAAATCGAATCTCCTTATTAATATATTAATATTAATATATTAAAGCTGATTAATATATTAAAATTGGGTTTTCAAAATATATTAGGTGAATTTTTAAAACCAAATATCCTTATCCTTATTTCCTTATTAATATACCAATAGTCTAATACTAATACTAAGAGTAATACTAAATTAATATACTAAAATTGGATTTTCTCCCAAACTAATAAGGACATGTGTTATTCCTTCCTTACAATTTTTTTTTTCGGGTAATATGATAATTATCAAATAATTGAATAGTTAGGTATGAGTGAGTAGATTAAAGATGAGTTTGGTAAAACTTTTCGTTCAAATTCTCCTGCTCTCAAAAAGTAGGAGCCATCATTTAGAGTAGAAAGAGCTCAGCCGCTTTTTAAGAGTCACAACATTACCAAACCGAGCCTAAGCATAGATACTGATGCAAAATAGTAAAAATAGAAGTTATGCTATTGTAATAATAATAATAATAATAATAATAATAATAATAATAAATACTTTTTTCTAAAAAGTAAATATGATTTGAATGATAATTTAGGAAAAGCAATCATTTGTGATAATTTTATTTGATCATAATAACATATTAACAGTAATATATAGTTTTTGAATGAATTCAAAAATTGTTTGAATACTCTTTCAAAAATAATAATGGTAATAAATAACTAAATTATTCTAAAATTAGTCACTAATATAAAATATATATTAAAATAATACATATTGAACAAAATGACATAAAAATGATTTAAATAATATATATACTTGTGTATTCATATACAATTATTTGGTAGCTGATCAAGTGGCTGAATTTTAATGTGTAAATTATATTTTTAAAAATAATTTTATAATTTTTATAAGAGTAACACTATTAAAACTAACTAGTCTTATAAATTAGTAAAAAAATAGACTTATAAATTATTTTAGTCTAAAAAATATAATAATGTTAATTAAAAAATAATCTCATTGCATTATAAAATTAATTTATTGTTCTTTTTATTAATAATCTTATAATTTAATAACCCATGAGTTTTTAAACAATAAAATGATTTAGGAAGAACAATAACAATATGCCACTAGTGTATATAAAACAATTGAAATACAAAATACACACTAAAAATGAATTAAACTATATATATATATTTTATATTTTAATATATATTATATATAATGACTGATTTTAGTGGTGAATTTTGGCGTATAAATAAAATTCTTTATTTACAAAAGTCTTGCCATAAGTACATAAATCAAATGGAGTTTTTTATATGAAGAAAGATCAGGGGTAATTTGGGAAGAGCAATAAAACCGTTGGTGTCTTCACTAGATTAGTAGATTCGAGAAAGTACAGGGGCATTTCTGGAATACAACTTAATATCTCACTAGTATATAACCCACGCGAGTGCTGCATTAACAAAAGCGTGTATCAAATTGAATCTGATTTAGGGTTAGGGTTTTCATTTTGCGGCGATTGAAGTCGAAGATTCATCTCCAAAGTTCTTCGCTTTTCTGATCCTGATGATTCTAAATCCGCGTTGTAACTCTTAGCCTTAGGGCTCAATCCCCTTTTGATCGAGGTACAGTAATTATCTTGCTTCGTTTTTTCACTTCATAGTTTGAACAATATTTTAGCCATCGAAGAATTTTAGGTAACAATGTTAGGCTTATGGCCTCTTTCCATCGCTTCATCGCTCAAATTGTGAGCTTAATTCTTTTATTGGTTGATGCAATTACTAATTTCTGATGAAGAAATTGCTCACAGTGTGTTGTGTCGTGTGATGATTGAAAGAGTCCATAAGCCTCATTTTGATACTTACAATGCTTTGATGTTTGAATGTTGTTTGAAACTGTGATTTGAATAAGGCAAGAAAATTATCTTGTACATGTGTTCAAGAGAGGTTGTTCCCTGATGCTAGGAGTTATAACTGATAACTTATTGTAAATATGGCAATGGAGTTGATGTTGAAGGAAATTGTAGTTAATTAATCCTTGTTATGGTTTCTTCTGTCTTTGAATATTGATGAATTTTGTGGAATTCAGTTCTAGTCTTTTATTATAATTTAAGATTTTGGTGTTAATACCATGCCATTTGAATTAGTGTTGGTTATATTTTAGCAAAATGCTATGTATAAATTAGAAATCAGCCATCAAATTAGTCAACGTGTATTTGTGTATAAATTAATGTCTTGCCTTACATACTTTAAATGTGTATCTTGTATATCAACATGATTTGTATATGCAAGTGGGCTGATTTTGGGAGTGCGTACTGCATGATTTATATTCTAGCTGCTAGATTCCTTGCAGGTTGCATTCTCATGTGTGGCACACATTGTTTAGGCTGAGGAAGGATAATGCCCGTCCAATTTAAGGTTAGGGTTTATCTTCAGGTTCAACGAGTTCATCCACTAATGAAAGAACCTAAGAGTCGAATCCAGTTGAGGGTGAAATGCAATCGGAAGGGCTGAAGTCCTACATTCTTTATCAGGATCTCTCTGTTGCTGATTGTATCCTTCTTGGTTATGTCTATATTGTTTGCTCCTGGAATTCATATCACAGCATTAAAGCAAGTCGGATGGCATCACAAAGTCTGTATTTCACTCTGCTATTGAAAAGGGTTATAACTGCTACTGAGATTATGAACTGTTATATGGAAGACTTAAAAAAACTCATTGTTTGATTGCATTTGGAAGATTATTAAGATTGTAGAAGCTAGAGTCAAATCCTTTTGCTAATTTAATTGCATATCTGTATAATTTGTCTTAGGCGTAATCTGGTAGCTTTAGCTTGATTTGTTTATGTTGTAACTAAAAAGTTGTAAGTTAATGTTTCCAGAACAATGCATACTACTTATAGAAATTTTCAAACACTTGTCAATGTACTCTTCTTTTTCCCTCATTTTGGTATTCAGTTCCATTCGGATTAATTTTTTTAATGCTGATTATAACACACCCTGATCACATGTTTGTATGACTATATCAGCCAACTTTATCTATTAAGAGAAACTTAGGCAATTTGCAGATGAAGCAATCTAATCATCTAATGTGCTCTTGTTAGCTAATAAATGCTTTGCCTTTTTATTGTGTAGAACCATACATGTTGGGCAAGATTATGGGGTTTGTCTGAATCTTTTAGATTTTCACATGCCATGATTGCTTATATTGCATGGTCATCATTAATATCCATTCTAATTATGGCTTCCCATCCTTACCCCATGTTAATTGACTTCTCTTGTAGCTTCAAGCAACTTTTGGGTCAAATATTGTTTAATGAAAATTATGGAAGAAAAGGGGTGTGAACAAAATTATATTCAATACTTGTTCTGTTCTACCTTCCTATAGGCTATAGCACATCATCATAGTGTTACCCAGAATCAATTTTGAGAATTAAAATCCAATTAACATACATATTACCATATGAATTGTCTTATTACAGAAGTAAAAAAAATGTATTTTCAGTAAAATTCTTTTTGATGGTTCTCTTTCTATACAAATCAAAGAATCTCTATCAATACAAATCTTCTAAGTTCCCTAAGAGAGAAAAAGAAAAATCATGAATCTGCTAGTCTGTTAGCAATTCTATGGTGGTGATGATGATGACCATGGTGTAAGTAAAGATCATAAGGTTTCCACAGATAATCAACAAGGCAAGGCTTCTTGGCATCAAGCCTTGTCCATGGCTTCCCTTTACCACTCCAATGCATCAAACTAACTGGACCAGGATGCAAACTCCTGCAACTGTCAGCAACATTATCCCCTCCAAGACCATGTTGATTCCATCTATGTTCAATAGGCACAACATCACCG
>JASCZI010181284.1:23208-37259 GCA_036250425.1 Stylosanthes scabra | reverse complement strand
TGGAGGTAGTGAACCCAACTCATAGATCCTTCTTTCTTTCTGAACTTTCATCCATTTCTCAATCCTCTTTGTGTATTCACCTTTTCTCCATTTACCCAAGTCCATTATCATAACCCCAGTGTTGAAATAACAGGGCCTTCTCTTCTTCCCTTCAAAGATCTTTTGGAACTCAGAACTTGACCAAAACTCATAGGAGAAGTATCTTGTGAAATTTGCATGACAATATTCAGGGGCACCAATGACTTTTGAACTTGAACCTCTCAAAGAAACCTTCCAAAGCTTTTGAATGTCATCAACAACTATGACATCAGAATCCAGGTAGATCAGTCTCTCAACACATTGATGAAGCAAATCAGCAAGGTAACTCCTTGCATAGTTCAATGGATTCTCAAGTGCTTCCCTTATTGAAGGTGATATGAGATCATTAACTAACCTTTCATTGAACACATACACTTTGAATTTCAGTGAAGGAAAAGAAGATTGAACTATACTTGCAAAGTCAGCATCAGATTCAGATGAAATGATGAAATGGAAGAAGAGATTCTCAGGGCAAGAAGTGTGTTTGACAACAGAATGAACTGCAGCCAGAGAGCCTCTAAGGTATCCAAAGTCAAGGGTCATTGCAATATGAACAAGTGAAGGTTCACACACCAATTCTTGCAAATTGTTTCTTTTATCAAAAACAGTGCAACTTTGCTGGTTTCTGTATTCTGGGGCCTCCTTAAATTGCAAAAAGGAAGCAACTTTGAACTCATCATTTTCATAGCCATTGCTATCTCTGAAAGATCGAATAGCATTGGCTGAAGAAAAGAGAAGCAAGCAAGTTGAGAAGAAGAAGAACACAGAGAAAATTGATCTAAGTATAAACATTTCTTTCATAAGCTTTCTAGTTTCTAATTCTGTTGATGCAGCTAGCAGCAGAAGAAGAAGAAGAATTATGAGAGATTTTGGATTGAAGAAACTGAAAGAGAAAGAAGGGTAAGTAAGTTTATATAAATGAAAACGCGGTTGTTAATGATGTCATATGAGTTGTGACCGAGTAAGAACTAGAACTTGTTCAGAGACTTCGGTTAAGAAAGTAGTAGGTTCAAGGAACCTTCTTTTTCTTATGATTTTTTTTTTAATATTTTTTTCCTTGTAGCTGTGTCTTTTGAATTATTCTTTGATGGGAAAATAAAAAGTTGAATAATTTGATTCATATCTGTCCAATTTTAACATTGGATTGTTGAAGAAAAAAAGAAAAAGAAAAAAACAAAAACATATTTTGCACTTTCGGTACCTAGAACGCAGACATACCCATTGTGACCACATGGCACGTGCTTTGATTTTTATTTTTATTTTTTTTTTGGGCACATCAACATTTTCTATTGTTTTTATTAGATTGTTCACATTTAAAATACGAGTCTATAGTTGGCTCCATGTTAAGAACGCGTCTAATAATTTGTAATAATTTGGTATAGCTGTTTTCTACTTTTCTCTCTTCCCTATTTTTTTTTATTAATTCATTTTATGTTTTTTAATTTATATTTTGTCATGCACTCATATTTCATATCAAACTAACGAATAAATATCATTTAATTTTCAACTACTTTGATGGCTGCTATTTATTTTATATTAGCATGGAAACTAAAATGAGTTTAATTAATCTACTTGGGACATATGTTTATTATATAGCTTTAGTCACGTTACTTTATTATTAAAAATATTACATTGATATTGTAATATTTTATAGCAATAATGTGATATTACATCTTATTGATTGTTGTTATCAACGTATCATACACTGTAAAACTTACTCACTTCATAAGATGATAAGAAAAAAAAAAGGAACTTTGCCACTTTGGTCTTCCCCAAAGAGAAAGTGCTATTTGAATCTTAGAGAAGAATAAAGATAATTTTTAAATTGATTACTTTAAAAAAAAATTTTAAAATATATAAATTTATTGAACTACTATATAAATTTTTTATATTAAAATTAAAGTTATAATTGATATTAAATTAATAAAAAAAAATTAATTATACGACTCACAAGTGTTTTGAAGTCAGAGCATTGCAGTCAACGATGTACAAAGTTCATTGTATGTGTAAGAAAGGTATATATATTCTGGTGTGTGGCATGGGCATATTGAGAATATGTTATTCTCTGCAGACTGAACTCTATATATACAATTGTAAATTAATTATCTTATGTCAAATTGGACAAGGAATTAGATTTGATTCACACACCCTATGAAGTTTTTGTTATTTTAAAATTTTTTTCTTTTTTTACATCTATAGACTTTGTTTGGGTTTCAAAAATTAAAAAAAAATTGATTTATCCGGTAGATATAAATTTAAAGAAAAAACTACGGAGCTAAAATATTATCATCAGTAGGAAGCCAACATATAATTACGGATGATAACTCATAAATTTTGGATGATAACTTAATTATGGATGATAATTTATATAAATTTTTAATGATAACTTAATTATTGACTCTTTAATCAAGACATCTCATTTTTTGTATTGTTCATTGATTTAGTGAAATACAATACACAAATACTAATATTTTGTGTCTGATGTAAAGGTTATTACTAACTTGACAATATGATAATTCACATATGAAAATGTTTCCAGGTTAAAGTATTAATAACTATCATTTTCGCAAGGAAAAAAAATTATAGATAACCTATTCAGTTTCCAACATTAGCATACCTCCGAAAAGAAAATATGATAGAGCAAATCAAAGTTATTAATGACCTAATTCCAGTTTTGTGTTCTATACTTTTATGCAATATATTTCTTGAAAGAATTGGTATGATGAGAGAAATTAAAGGCACAAATTGTGCTTAGCAGCGAGTACTCATAGTGCATGATTGAGAAATATGAAAAGCATTAGCTCCAATTCTAAACATAACATTTCCATCTAAACATTCATATAGTTTTCTACACCCTGGACATCTCCCATCTAACTCAAGGATCCTTTTGTGACAGAAAAGACACAGACGAAACGCGCAAGAACAAGGAAGAAAGCTTGTATCCGTAACATCTAAATCCTCATAACATATAGGGCATTGCAAAGGTTGTGAAATGATTGTTTGCCATGCCCAATTTTGCAGGCTTCTTGTTACAATGCCACCTCGAATTCACCGTTGAACTATGTTGCTTTGAGAGGTTCGGCAAACACACCGGCCTAAAAGCATCATCAGGTTTCCATGCTTGATGTTTTGAGTCCATAGAAGCCGGCTCTGAAGTCGTGGAAGGTCGATGATCGTCGGTGTTTAAGGCATCTGCAACAGCCTCCCAGTCATCAAGACATCCGTTGTTGTCATCCGGTTCTTCCTCGCTACCCGAGAAAGATGTACTGATGCTACTACTGCTGGTGCTACTCCACCAAGAGAAACCATTCCTTGACTCGCGATCAATGGATGTTGTTGAATCGTTGCGAAGCTGGATGCAAGAGCCTTCTGTATCCTCTCCCCTTTTCCTGTTTTCCTTGTTTGGTGATCCGTTCTCCTCATTAGCAACATGCTTAGACGATGGACAATAATCAATGCTTCTATTTGAGTCGACATTACATCCTTTTGTAACTTTAAAGACAACAATGAATCATGTTTGAATTTCACAAACGATATCAAACAGTAATGCTAGGGAGACAATAACTCATAACAATGATGGACAATAACTCGGCCTATGTTTTACATAGCCGGTCCAATGCCTGCGACAGCCAACGTAAAACACAAAAACAGTGTTGTATCCCCAAACATGGCCACGGCGCAATGACGTCTTTGGAACCATGTAGGGTTGTGTTAGGTCTACAACAGCCAATGTAAAACTCTGTCGTATCTCAATGCACAGACATAAAGCAATGACGTCTTTGATTCATGTAGCCGATCCCAGCTAGTGGGAAAAAGACTTAGCTGATGATGATGATTTAATTCAAAATCTATAACTTCAAGGATATAACATCTATAATTACACACTTATTACATCTAATATTATCCAATTATTCCACAAATAACTAAGGAATGCAAAATAAGATAACTTTGGGCTGCTTGAAGCTGATTTTGATATCAAGATATGCTAAGTTCTTTCCTATTTTAGATTTCTATGAACTATAAATCCGTAGAGGAACACAAAATTGGAAGCATTTGTAAAACTATTGCATGCAAAATTGTTTTCCCATTCATATGTTTGCTTTGGATATTCCACGCAAGAAGCTGAAGCCGAATTGAAACTAATCATAACAAGCTTCAAAGATCAATGTTATGTAACTTGAAAGCTCAATCAGAGAAATGAGATTCATACATACTAATTTCCATTTCAGTCATAACAATTATGCAGGTAGATAGATTCTAAAACAACACAATGTAAAACAAACATAAAGACCAAAACTTAATTCCACAAAAAAAAGAGGGTGGAAAGAAAAATTGAAAAAAACGAAATTAAATGTGTAACACTAAAAATAAAACATTCATGGTGTGATCAAAGAGTTACCTCGAGATAGCCATTGCTCTCTTCGAACATCAAGCTTGATTTGCTTCAGTTTCGCAGACCCATTTCCCTGAACATCATAATAAGCATTGCAATCAATTCAAGGTTCTTTTTTTTTTTAAAAACCCCTTAAAATTATTTTTTTTTTCAATGGGGGAAAATTGAAACTTTCCAAAACAGGAAAACGAAAATGCAAAGGAATAATGAAAATTTAGCTACCCTTTGATGCATTCACAATGAATAGCAATCCAATGCGTAATGGGGTTTAATAAAAATCCCAACTTTAAAATTGTTTTTAAGAAAATGAAAGAAAAAGATTATTATTTTTTTAAGAGAATTATTTATTTACCTTCTTCTTCTTGGTGGGGTGTTTGAAGAGAGAAGGATCAGAAGCCATTGAAATTGGAAAGAGAAGGTTTAATCTCGAGAATGTTATAAAGACAACAAGAAGAACAAGGATAGGGAGGGAGTGGATGTTACAAATTCTTTGTTTGATTTCTCTTTTTGAGTTGTTTTTGTGTGTGTTCTAAGTTTTCTAAATTAAAAAGTTTGTATTTTCAATTTCAGATATATATGTCCTGTACATACCTATACACATCATTTTATAACACGGAAAAATATAAACATTAGCATTGTGCTAATATTCATATTTTTCAGTGTTATTAAGAAGTGTGTCCACAATAATACATGTTACATAATATTAACAACATGGGCCATGTTGAAATAGAGTTTGCCTACTTTTTATGAATTTGGATAACTTTATTGCCAAAAAGGTGGTAAAGAACTGAAAACAAAAACCCTATATTACAAAGCTTTACAATTTAGTGATTTATATATAACCAATGGCAACACTACTTAATTTGATAAGCAAATATGACAATTAAAACAAAAGGGTTGGGAACTAATTAATTAAGAACAATATTCATTATGGTAAACAATAATCTACAAATATACTATGCAACAAACTATTTACAAGGGAGTGTGAAACCCCATGCATGAGACCCTCATAACCATAATCAAGAAGTACACTTTCATGTACATTCCCCCTTTTCCCTACAAATCACATGAAAAATTCAAGTATATTATGACAATTAAAATTAAAATAAAATTAAAAATCAAGAACTCAAGATTCCTAGGGTTCTTTTTCTGGTTTCTTTGTTGCTACATCAAGACTCTTGTATGAACATTAAAGTATAATGTGAGTGAGTCTTCCAAGTGTTTCTATAGATTCTCAAGAGAACAATTTCCGGAAGCTGCTTCTTGTTACCTAATGGGGTTCCAGTCAATGTTATGAAGATACCATCATACCGAGTCATTGCGCTTCTGTCGCCATCAACCTGCGGTATCTTTCCTGTCTGTCCCTACGGTGCCGACAAGATTTGGTTTCCGGTGACACTAGCCTTCTCCTTTTCGGCCGGAAAAAGAAATCTTGTGTGTCGAGAACATAGGAGATCTGCAGAAGAAATTGGTTAGAACAGTCCTCAAAAATGGCCAGACAATCTAAGACCCGGACGAAAAGAAACCAAAATAAAGCATATTATATGGGGCGTGCCGGGCCTTGAAGAAATGACCATGTTACTTGCACACGAAAAATTATCAGCGTTACCCAACCCTACGATTTGAAAGTAGGTGTCTAAAGTGGACACCAACTTCTGGTGTGCCAAAAAAAATTTCTGTTACAGGAATGAAAAAGATAAATTGTCTTATCAATGTTTTGTGCTTCAAGATTAGGGGATCATAGTGGCAGATCATGCTCCAAGAAACTAAAGGCTTGTATCCATGACATCATGAACATTCTCCAACAAAGCTCCAAATACATGATAGAACAAGTTTCAGAAAACATAACTAAATTGCTAATCGCATAGGTCCAGACAGGTGAAAATAACATCATTGTTAGGTGACCGTGTATTTGGTTTACATTTCCATTTTCAGTGTTTTCTGTTCAGAATTTTGCAAAGAAAAAAGAAAAAACAGGGAAAACAATAAAATTCTGTTTTATATTTTCACCTCCTATTTTCTCTTTCTCCCTCATAAAATCCTAGAATTAGAAAACACGGTCAATAACAGAAAATGAAAACACAGATCAAACACATCCTAACATTTTCCCCTTATATTTCTCTTCCATCTGAGCCAAAACACAATCTGACTCCCCATTTCCCCCCCTCATATTTCTCCCATTAAAACAAAAAATAGACACTTATGCAACAAAATAACTTAAAATGCAACAACCATAGAAGGTGTAATGCTTAATATATTCATTTAGTTGTAATATAGGAATGTAAAAATTTAAAATTAAAAACCCTCTCCATTTCATAATATTTGTCAGCTAAATGTTTACAGAAAATTAAGACAAGTCAACAAATTACCTTAATAAAAAATAGAAGGGTGAATTATGCGAACCTCCACCAAGACCAAGGTGTAGGTGGAGGTTCTGTGTACTCACCCTTCTATTTACACATACTACATTGACCACCTTTAAATCTAACCGAACTTAACTCCGTTTAAGATGTATTCAATTTCTCCAAATTATCCTCTTTGTTCTGCAAAATAAGAAAATAAATAAAAATGGCACTCCTGCACACAAAAACGCAACAAAACAGCCCGAGAAAAACCACCTCCTCAAAAACATCCATGCCAGACACAGCACAGCACAAGTATCCAAAAATGCAACACCACTTTGCCACTAAATTGGAACACACCGAGAGGAGCCGTTTGGAGATCCGGGCGGATATTTTCTGTTCCATGGTTTAAGTGCAGAAAATAAAATGTGTATTTGTCTCTGTTCCCACTTCCAAATGAATATATATGTCCACTATCTCCATATATATTCCTACCAATCACTCTCTAAAACCCAGTTATGACCATTTTTAGTTCCACTCCCAAAAAAAAAAAAAAAAATAAGCCTTCATTCCTCTCTCTGCTTGTGCCTTTTGCCCTTCTGGTTACATGGTCAACCTCTTAGCATAGGGTAACATTTTCGCTGCAATTTGTAATTAACTAATCACTGTCACTACCATCTGTTGAATTAAATGATTCAGCTGCCTTTGATGTGTGTTCAATTTTGCCCATCATCAATTTTTTTTTTATGTTGTTCAATTTCTGTGTTACAGTAAGTATTTTCTTTTCTGAAATTTTAGATTTTAATTATGCACAGATATTGCAAATATTGACACTCAACAACACTCCTCTCATGATACTGAAAAATATAGTCAAATTCATATTGACACCAAGGGGTATAATGGACATTTTGTAGACTTGGGTATGTACCGCGTAATGATGTTCTAATTTGAATGGCTAGGATGCAGTGTTGGAGCAATATGAGCAGTTTAATCTGATTTGTCAAAGATGTAAGTAATGTTTGTGGACGATCAAGCTCCTCTAGAGTGAGAAAGTTGGTAAAGTGATAAAGTGATTCCAATGAACTCAAAACATGAAGAAGGAAACAACAACAAAACCATATTCCACACTATGCGGTACCTTCTCCCGTTTGTGGGTCGAGTGTTTCCACAAACGATAAAAAAAAGACTAAGCAGGATCGTATAGATTGATCAAACAACACCCTTGCATTAAATCATATCTAGAGTCTACCCATCTATGCTTATATCTCTTCTAACACCATATTCATGGTCTTTATGGATCATCCTCTGCCCCTAACCACCGAGCTACCATTGTCATCTGGTCTACTCTCCTGACCAGATGCATTTTTTGTCCAACATTTCCAAACTACCTAAGGCGAAATTCCATCTTCTTCAAGCAATGGACGTCAACCAACTTTATATCTCATGTTTTCAATCCACATTTTATCTTAGCCACACTAAGCTTATCTTCACTTTCACCCTTTGTCGCTCAACACTTCATCCCATACGATAGCTATACAGACGTCTACAAGTTTCACTTCTATGTTTGAGTTCACACCTTGCAGCGTTGCTTGCTGAATTTACACTTCATATACTCTATTGAACTCAACACTTGGAATATATTTGTCTAGTTTTGATTCAGTTTCTTCTTTCTTTTCTTTTTTTCCCCTTCCAATTTCTGCTCTATAATTTTGGCAATTCACTTTGCCTCAGGCACCTTGCCAATTTTCTCTTCTACATAGTTTTTCTCTCTCTGTTCATATTTCAGCACTTAAAATTCTGATTAATATCAGTATGTTAGAAAACTTGAATGAAAAAAGTATGTTAAAACATAAGCATTTAAAAGTTAAGTCCTTGATAGTTGGTACATCTAATAACACCCCAAATTAAAAAATTGTCCTAAGTGTCAAAGAGGAATCTATCAAAAAAGTAAATTGTTAGGAAGTGTAAAAAACACACTGAATTGTGAAAAAAACGGCATAATCTATTTGTTGTTAACAGTTGAGCAACACAAAAAACCCAGAAAAACAGTAACAAAATATCAAGATGCTTTATAATTTGTTTCGAATAATTTAAATACTTTATATTTTTGAACATATACTATTCTTATAACCATACCCAACATCTTTTTAAATTTACCTACCCTCTATGACACCTAAAAGCCCTTTGGCAACAACTCTGCAAATAGAGGGGTGGCAAGTGTTCTTAAAAACCATGGAAAAACTATGCAATTATACTGCATAGCAATACATGTTTTAAAACAAATTATATTCAATTCATATAAAAAATCATAACACATTAGATAAAAGGGAAAGAAAAAAGGAAATAGTCAACAATCAAATGTTTTCAGCGGAAGAGCCTAAGAAAATGCATGTTTTATTTCTTCAAATAATGATGTTACTTACATCTTACCAAACCAATAAATAATGAAAAAATCGCGGTACCCAAAAAGGGAATTTAAGGGGGGGAATATGAACTATAATGTTCTGTCAAAATAATAAAAATCTGCCAAAAGATTAAAAAAAATGAAAAGCGGGGAAAAAACCCATGAGCTTTACAGAGAAAAAACCTAATGAAACTATTAGTTGCATTGCAACTGAACCCTGGTAAATGAAGACGACATTGTTGTTTAGTTGTCTTTGTTTCTTCAATGGTTCTGGCCATGAGGAGGGACATGATCAGATAGAAGAGAAAGTTATGTGGACAATGGATTGGGTATTTCCGCCTCAAATCAGAATAGTAGCCAAAGATGGCTACGGCATCGCATTTTCATAACGCCGCTACGAAAAAACTAATCCACTCCACATGGTCGCTCACACCCTACCTCCACTACACTCTGCTCTGCTGCGATCGCACACTATAGCTCCGTGATTGGTAAGTATGGGTGAGATCAATGTAATTCATCCTAAATAAAATGACAGAATTAATATCTTAATAATGATTCGAAAAGGAATGAGGGTATTCATTTTGCAACCATATATAATAAACAGTTCAATGTATATGCCTCCTCCAGTCCTCCTTTTCACCGTGTTCTATTACTAGAGCCCTTCTTTCTAGATTTTTTCAAAGGTGGAATTTGGTTCTAAATTGGACGTAGTCTTCAAGGCGGCAAAGGAGGTACATGATTGAGGAGAGGGGAGGGCTAGGAAGCAACAGTGAGATTTTCATCCTTGAGCCAGAATAGCTCATAGGCGACTAATGCGGTTGCAAAATGACACAACAGTTGCAGCAAAACACAATGACAAATGCTCTCCACTCCACTATGCCATGATTGCAAGCATAGCACCACAGTTCATATGTCAATAAGATGATGCAATTAATATCTTAATATGCATTTAATTATTTATTTTTGAAACCAAATAGATAATCAATGCGTCAGTTCAGTTTCTATGCTTCCTCTTCTTCATCATGTTTATTACTAGATACTTTCTTTTGGGATTTTTGTTTAAGGCGGAATAGCATTTTATGTTGTGATACAGCCACAGACGAGTAGGCTACATTTTCATCAATTTCCACGACCCCAACCACAAATGAAGTTTAAATTCCTAACTAAAAGAAAAACACATGGCTAGTCTACACAAGCAGTTAAATCAAATCCTAAACAGATGAAATAGCAGCATACCTTGGACGAGCTGCAAGCTATCTTACATTCCAATCCATTAATTAGTTTGACACCTTCCATGGCGGAGGTTATTCCAGCGAGCTCATCAGAGTCTCCATACTTCCGTTTGTTTCTGCATAGAAACAACAAAAAGCAGAAACTGATACAGCGCATTTGACATTGATAGGCAATATACTCATGTAGCTAAAAGAAAACGCACACAAGAAACAAAGACTCTCAACTTTCATCAACAGAAATGTAGCAAAACCATTGCAGGGCCTGTACCTTTGAAGTAAAATGCCATGGGGTTCCTTTTTAGCAGGAAGGACAGAGAGAAAATCATTGTGAAGATAGAAAGAAAAGTTTGGATCAATAGAAACAGCAAACATCTCAGGCTTTTCATTCATGTTGTCCATAAGCTGGATGGATAACCGATAGGGTGTTGAGGACTGTGATAAGGTCAGAAAAAATTGTTACCCAGAGAAACATTAAGTATGTGCTTCCTTATGGAAATTTTAGTTTTAGGTGACAAATGGTTCAATAAAACCTACACATTGCAATCGATATATATTGTCCTCGTTAAGGATGACATGTGCATTTGCATGATATACTGAATCGTATAGTTTCCCAGGTTTCCGGGACTTTTCGTATTCGTACAATTGGAGAAGCTTATTGGCCATATCATCTGTTGCAACATTTTGAAGCTGCAATAAAAAATAGAATAAAATAAAAAAGAATTAGAACCTTTAAACCAACCCAGAAAAAAGTTGAATAATTAGATATTAATACAGATAATTAAACCAACTTACATGTCTAACCAGTTTGTATATCAATTTGTCCAATGTGAATAACACATATGACTGGTTCCCAATAAGTGCTCGGCATTCATCTTCAAACTTCGCATTCTCAGAAGATCCATCAAGCAGGCTGTACAATGCATCCATAAATCTGAAAGAATAGCAACAATGGATCCAAAACATCACTCAGCGTCCATGGGAGAACAGCAAAACAGAAGAAAAGGGAAAGGAAAGAAGAGAGAGGAGAAAGAGGAAAGGAGGGGAGGTATATATCGCAAAAAATACTTTGAATAAGGATCCGGGGAGCTGGCATCCTTGGCTTTCCATTTCATTTCTGAACTCATGGCATTGGTTTTTGCAGACAAGATCCTTTCATAAAGAATCTGCAAGTCCAAAATGAGGTAATGAATTGAATACTGGGGAACATAGTTCAACATCAAACCAATTATTAAGATCGTTGTCCTTACTTGATGAAGCCTAAAAAGTGTATAGAAATCATCATTTCCGTAAAACACCCTTGAATCCTTCATGTCTTCAACATATGACACTGCTGATACATGCTTTGTCAGAGGTTTCACGGACGAAAGAAACCTCTCTGAATGTGGTTGAGATGAACCATCTCCTCCAGCAGATTGGGCATCACATGTACCCTCGGCTTCACCTTCACTCTCAGCCTTACCATCAACATCATCATGCTCCATATCTTCCTCATCCTCATGGTCTTCCCGGAAGCATTCATCACCAGCAGATTCACTGCCTGAGGCATCTTCACCAGCTTCAGACGCATTTTCACTGTCCTCATCATCTGCATCTGCATCTGCATCGTTTTCTCCTGCTGAGAATGTGGGATAAAGAGAGTGAGAAGAAAAAAGAGATATAATATAACATGAAATAATACTATGACCATGTTGTATGCTACACGAAATAAGACCCTCATGTAGTCATAATAATAGGAGAATCTTAATCAAATAATAATAATGATAAGTATGTGTCTTGTCTCCATAAAGTTAAATGAGAAACACAAAATGCTAGAATTACCTCCAGCCTCTGGGCAGGACTCATCCTCTCCATTTCTGGACTGATACTTACTTCTCTCAATATTGTGCTTTGACTTAGACACTGACTGCACATTTGAATCTACGTAAGCAACGTAGTTATCCTCCTCTGAATCACCATTAGGTGATAACTCACCCTCTTCCTTTTCAATTTTACAAGGTTCAGCAGATTCTTCATGGCTTCTAACTTTACTGCTCTCAGGTGGTACCCCATCGGCCACTGTGACAGGAGCTGTAACACCAGACCCCTGAGACAATGATAGGAAGAGAAACATAGCAGAGTCTATTAAAAACAGCACTTGCTTTACAAGATAGTCAGAAAGAAACTAAGTAGAACTTGAAATTTGCCACAATTGAGTGCCCTCACCTCTACCACAGTAGCATTGACTTCCTGAGACTTAGGTACGGATTCGTTGGCATCAGTAGGTTGAGGAGTAGTTATAGTGCCTTTTAACATAGAGAAAAGATAGTACTTTTAATAACAACGAAATCAAGTTATCAAACACAAATAAAGAAGAACTAAACTATAAATAAGTAAATAAATAAATTGGAAAAACAAAAAACATGAGAAATTAATTTCACAGCAGTAAACAGACCTGGAGCTGGTTCTACATTGTTCCTGCTTGGGTTATCTTCTGATTTTTCTCCTCTAACTGAAACTGATGCATTGTTTTTAGCTCCTTGTACATCAGCAGAAGATTGCTTATTAATCCCGGAGACTTTATCAGTGGACTCTATATTTGTCTGCCCTTTATCCAGTTGTGGTTCATCTCTACAGACATTTTCACCACCAACCGATCCATTGTCTTTATCATTAGCTGCAGCACTAGTCCGGTTAACATTCTTTACATCAGGCACTCTACCATCCGCTTCATTCTTATCAGATTTTGGTAACCTTGAATTTATTGAAATGGACTCTCCATGAGGACTTCCATTGCCCGCATTTGAATTGCCAACATTAGGCCCTGCTTTCCTGTCTTCCGCCTTCTCTGTCCCATGTGATCGGGAAGGAACACCAAGCATCGGTTCCAAAAAGGTACACCAGAGCCTCATAGTTTTATTCATCAACTCCCTACTAGAGTAAATCTCCTCACATGAATACCGAATAAGTTTATACAGGTCTTCATGAATCCCAGCATCAGAATATTCAAACTCGAGATGTGGAGTTAAAGGCTGTTTACTTCCAGCAGCAATAGACTGAAGAATATCGTCCTCTTTCTGCTGCTTCTCTTTAATTTCTTTAATCTCAGTCACGAAACCTGTATATTATTCAGCATAAATAATTTGAACACATTAAAAAGATGATAGTACAAAATCTAGCAATGATATTCAATACTTCTTATATAGCTTGAGTTTTTGTAAGAAGCAAAGGTCTGTTAAGACTTGGCCCTTACAACATAACAGTTCAACATTTATGATTTAAGCTCAACTTACATTTCGAGTGCAAGTTCTTTGAATCTTGTTGCTTGAAATAGAAGCTACGATGATCAAGTGATTTGTAGTGGTTCTTAGCATAAATTTCTGCCCAAACTTTATTGAAATCTGCACGGCACTTACTCCACTCCTCTTGTTTCTGCTTAAGTCGAGTCAATATTACCGGTAGAGCATGAGTTGGATTTTTACGCAAAATGTCTATCACATCGAGACCATGGTCACCATACAAACGTTCAATGCACCGTAAATTTAGAGCTGAAATATGTAGCATCAGAGAAAGTCAGGCTTGATATGCTCTAACAATGGATCACAATTGTAGAAACGTAACAATTC